>CBVK0100240133.1:0-13648 GCA_900067695.1 Picea abies | reverse complement strand
GCACTTACAATAGTTATAACATATCATATTATCCCGACCTACCTAGCCACTCTGTAGTGCAAGCCTCTCTCAAAGCCTTAAACATAGGCTTTCTTTCTCTCTCAACAATCTAGCCTCTTACTCTCAGCAACAACAACCTCTTCTTCCCCAATCGATTACATATTTATACATAGATTTAGGGCTCAAAACCATAATAGTTTATCCCAAAACCCTAAAGTGTTCTAGTTGTTTTCCTTCTTTTCCGCGAACAAGCTGTTTTTCCTTCTTTTGCGCCTGCATGTTACTTTTCCTTCCTTTTTGCCTGCATGCTACTTTTGCATGCCTAAATATTTTTCTTCCTGCTTTTGAGCTCGGTTTGGCTTCTGCTTTGACCCCACAAACTGCTCCTTTTTCTTCTTTTTCATGCACTCTTCGAAACTTAGTTATTCAAACTACTTATCCAATAGGCCCCCAACACTCACCTATGGCTCGTCCCAAGCCACTTAAGCCTGTTGCGTCATGCCCTTCCATGTCTCCATGAAGTTTTGGAGGGTTTCTCTTGCTGTAGCAACTTCCTTCTTTACCTCAGTTTCTTTTCTCCAAAATCTCCTCTACTACCTTTACAGCCAGGGTCATGAGCTTCTCCTCACTATCTTGTGCTTCTTTCTTCAACGTGCCCTGCACAATTGCCAGTGATCCTATGACCGTGAGTGCTTCATCTTGTACGGGTGCCAATTGTTGTGTGAGAGTCTTCTTCTCTTCCCTTAGCTATTCTATATCATTGTATGACTACTTGTTCACTAGGATGGACTCTATGTGCTTAGATGGTGGAAACATGTTTATATTCTCCATCGCCTTCTGCGCCTTCTCCTATGAATTTATTAATATTCCCTCAATGACCTTCACTTCCAAATCCTTTGTCAACTTTGTCCAAAGTTGTGTGCTTTCTTTGCATAACTTTGTGCACCCCTCATCCAACCTCTTAATGCTTGCCATTGAGGTTATGGTTGTTCTTTCTCTTTTTTCCTTTTCCTCAGGTGGTGTCCCTAGTGTAGTGTGCACTTTGATTTCTTTGATTTTGGTGTGGAAGTCTTGAATGAATTCACTTATTTTGGATACCCATTCCTCTAGTGTGGCTTCTACCACCATCGACACCTTTGGAATCTCCTTATATAGTTTATGGACGAACCGTTATATCCTCTTTTCCTATTTCTCGAACTCGTCCTTCTCCTTCGATATCCTCTCAGTATTTTTCTCGGCTTCGTCCTTATCCTACACAACTGTCATATAATCCTTTCGCAGTTCTGCCTTATCCATTGTTACCTTAGCCAAGTCCTTTGACATTGACTCTGCGCAGAACTATATTTCCAGCGTAATACTTGTCTGTAAGACTTTTAGTGCTCCTATGGTAATATGTGAAATGATTAAGTCCAGGTGACTTAGTACTCGTTCCTTCTCCTGCATCTCTGGCATGGGGAACTCAATTTCATATGGCGAGATCTGCAAAACTCTGTGAGTAGTTTCTATCTATGACAAGTAAGAGGTGGTGGCCCTTGCTTCTCTAGTTTCTCTTGTTGATGGTCCTTCACCAGATCTTCTCTCTGGTACTCTCCTTACTTCCTCGCAGAGCTTCTGCAATGTTGCTACTTGTTCCTACACTTTTTGGTGCAATTCTTCTTGTTTCTGCATCATTTGTTGAGTTGCCTCTTCTACAACATCCCTCACTTGGTAGTTGATCCTGTCGATATCATCATCTAAAAAAGTGTAGATAGTTGGTTCTCTATGGGATTTCATCTTCTTCGGCACATATGTTGTTGTCCCCTTACCCTTGTCTTTCCTCTTTTCCCCTACTTATGGTACTGTCTCTTGCACGTACCCTATGCCATTGCACGTACCCTATGCCATTGCACGTATCTGTTTTATTCGCAGGAACCTTCCACTCTAGTTCCCAACCCCGCATAATCAGTTGGATGTCTTCCTCTGTGATTTTATACTTTGTTTTGACCCATTCCTCTCTTGGGTCTTTCTTTTCTTATATATAGATGTGATGTCAGTATGCCCGAAATCGCGCAATCAATGTGTACGCCTCTACAAGTTGCGGTGAAATGCGCGGTGTATCCTGAATACACCTCCTAATCCTTTCATTGTATAGAAATAACTCAGTGTTGGTGTCTATTTGTCTTCTCTTGTTCATTGTGTACCATAAGTTCTGGTACTTAGTATCTAAACACAACTTACCTCTTACGCCCAGAAACTACACATATTTTGGTTCATTCCACGTTGTGAATACATTATTAGAATCAACAACCAGGAATAATGAAATTACATGTCTTTGTCTTGTGCTTCCACACAATCGATTGGGAACTGGTTAAGTAAGAATGGTGCTCAGCTCATCGATACCCCATTGACACACTTCTTAGCCGTAACTATCACACCTATGAGCACTCAGTCTTTCCTAGATTTTTTGATAAACTTGTAGGCCAATGCTTTCATCGTAATTCTTATTTTTGGGTCACAAATACTTTGTACGTCTAACCCACACACCCCTCTAACTGTGTGAAATTTATCCCTTTTTTATTCTGATAGAGCCTTGTCATTCTTCTTGTCTTCAAACAACAAGTTTGGATCTTTCCCCTGTGTTGGTAAGCCTGTGATTCATGAAATGAGATTGATGTCTATAGAAATTGGCCTGTCTAGCCATAAGTAACCGCCATTCACAAAGGTTAGCAACATCTTGAAACATGCATTCACCTCTTGGCTCCTGCCGAAATGTGGAATGTTAAACATATTTAGTATTCCATCTCGTTCTGACCCTCTTTCCCATACCTTTGGCACATGTATAACTTGGTTCGTCATTGGATCTATTCTTAGTTCCAAGTATTCGCCCGACGCAAGTTCATGGAATTTCAATGTGTTTGTGATATCACAGTCTGCATATTTGAGCTGCGACACCTTACCTAGCATATCCTTATCGATGATGACTCCATCTGGGATGTCGGGCATCACCAATGGATACCATGAATCCTTCTTCAACGTCACTGCTTCTGCATCATCCTTCCTCGACAGAATGTAATCCCTAGTAAACCTTGGCTTCGATGATGATGCTCCTCGAATCTCCTCAACCTCGAGTGTTATTGTTTCTGTTCTCATTTGGGATTTCTTTGGTATGACCATTACTGCCTTTGGTGGTGCCATTTCTATAATCCGGTTACTAGTGACAATTACTTCGGCTCTATGGTTTTTCTTACGCTCTACAACACAACTCTCAACCCTCTCCTATCCACATGAAACTCCAACTAACAATGACCAATATTTGTCGACAATCCACGAATTTTGTTCCCCTTCTCCAGTTGTCCCTTTACCTTCTCACCCATATTAACTGTCTAATCCCTCAGTACTATTCATTCAATACTTGCTTTAAAGTTGTATTAATTCCAAATCCTTCAGTAGATTTTTTCCTTGATTTGATAGGCTGTCACGATCTCCGTCGAATTTTGTTATTTATGACTACACATCCCTGTGTTGTGCTATAATTACAACTTTTGAACCATCATTTATGCTCTTTAGATTCCCTTAACGGTCTTTATCCATCCATCTACACGACACTCACTTCTTCTGCACACTTACTCTTGTTGTAACTTAATTTTTTCTTGTTTTTATTTTTCGTTTTCCACTTTTTTTGTCTTTTTCTTTTTCCTCCTATAATACACTACTATAGTACATAAGTTCTTGTGTAGTTCATACTAGTGCGCAGATGACTGACCGTCCCTATAGATTTTCAACCGACTCCCATTCACCATTCCTCCCATAACTTATCCATTCAATGTTTCCAACTATGCAACACCTGCCTCTGTCACATACTTAAAGATGTATGGAACTAACCAATACAATCAAAACTTTTCTGGATGCTTCATAAAATTGATGTTATATAAAAATACTAAGTGTCCCACTTGGAATATTTTCTGTTTAATATGCCTATCATTCCATGCTTTTTCTCTTGCCTTCGGGACTTGCTGATGGAATCCTGTGACAAATCGTTCTTCCTCGAGATGTAACAACTGTGACAATATTTCCTTTGTTGCGCTAGAGTCCAAAAGATATGTAATCGCTGCAACATGCAAACTCGACACAATAAATTCCATTGGAATTACTGCTTATTGCCCATATACCAACCTAAAGGGTGTCTATCTTGTCAAGTTTTTCTTGTAGTCCTATATGCTCATAATGTTGCATGGATCCTTAAGTCCCAATCATCCCTCCCTACATTGAAAATATTTGTCAGCAAATTCTCTAAAATCTTATTGAAGGCTTCTATTGTCCCATTTTCTTAAGGATGGTATGGCGTGCTCCTATGATGGTGAATTATAAACTCCTCGGTCAATGTTGTAATCGTCTTATTCAGGAAGTGTGTCCCTTGATCACTAAGTAAAATGTCTGGGCACCCAAATATTTTCACTACATTATCAAATAGAAAACGTGTAGTAGTTTTCGTGTTGCAATCAGAGACTAGTGTTGCTTCTTCCCATTTGGTCAAATACTCTATCGCAATGGTTATATACCTAGTTCCCTATCTCCTAGTTGGTGGATTAATTGGTCCTACAAAATCTATCGCCCATTGTCAAAAAACTACAGTGTAACCTGTGGATACAAAGGCATCTCATCCCTTCTAGATATCTTTCCAACCCTTTTACAAACATCACATGCCTAAAAATATTCCTTAGCATCTTTGTGAAGTGTGGGCCACCAGAGCCCTGCACACAAAATATTATGTGCAATCACTTTACCTGCGTAGTGTCCTCCTACAATACCTTCGTGAACTTTTGATTGTATCATTAGCCTTTCATACTCTAACACACATAGTATTGATATCCCATATGCACCTAACTTTTATAAGTTCCCTGCAATTAGTTGATACTCCACTGCCTTAACCACTAATTATTTATTTTGTCCAATTTTCTTGTCCAATGGCTCCATTCATGTACTTAAGAATTGCACAATTTCTGTGAAGTAGTCATCCACCATTCGAATTGAAAATAGATGCACATCCGATAAACTATCATCTAGGTTCCCTGCATCCTTGCCTGATAGAATGGGTGATATGTGATCTAGTCCTGCATTCAATTTTCCTGGCTTAATGATGACTTCAAAGTCGTACTCTTGGAACAATAGAAACCATCTACAAATTCTCCCCCCAACAATAGCTTGTTCACTAAGTATCTTAGTGCAGAATGGTCAATATACATCTTGAAATGAGAACCCAACAAATAATGTCTAAACTTCTACAACGCATACACCACTGTCAACCCTTCTCGTTCTGTTGTAGCGTAGTTCTTTTCTATTGTTGACAACTTCCTTCTTGCAAATGCAATTGGATGGTCCAACTCTCCTTCTCTTGGCTGGGATAATACTGCACCCAAATCTATGAATGATGCATCCACATGAACATGAAATTTTTTCTTCCAAACTAGGAATATCAAAATTGACACAATCACTAACTTCTATTTTAATGTGTCCAAACATTTATGGCAGTCCTCATTCCATTGGAATTTAACTTCTTTCTTTAACAACTTCCCCATGTGTGTTGTAATCTATGCATATCCCTTAATTAACTTCTTGTAGTATCTTGTATGGCCTAGGGTTTCTCTTAACTGCCTTATTGATGTAGGTGGTTGTAAGTCCAAAATCACATGCAATCTTGGTAGGATCCACTAGTAAGCCTTTCTTACATACCACATTCCCTAATAAAATTCCAAAAGGCGCACATAAAATACATTTCTTCAAGTTCAATGAAATATGGCATTGTATACACCTATCCAACATTAATTTTAATACTTCTATGTGATTCTTAAAGAGACTAAACACAATCCAATCATCTAAATAAAATTCAAGGAACTTATGAATAAATTATTTAAAGGTTGCAAACACTACTCTTGAAAAAATTGCAAGTGCATTCTTCAGCCCAAAAGGCATGACTATGTACTGGTAGCTTCCCCATTCATTACAACAGCAGTCTTATATCTATCTTCCTGCGCAATATTTATCTGGTGATATCCTGGGAATCCATTTGTGAAAGAATAAGCCTTCTTCCCCCCTACATTCTTTAGCACTTCACCTATGAAAGGTTTTAAAAATGGATCATGTAGACATGCATCATTTATCTTTCTTATGTCTAAACAAATTTTGATTCCCCCCGTTTTATTATCTTGTACTACCATTGGACTTATCCATTCTGATTCCACCACTGGTTCAATAATTCCTGCTTCTAATATTATGTCTATGTCTGCCTTTACCTTCTCTTTATACTTCGGATTCTGCCTATAGGGTCTCTGTCTTACTAGCTTAGCATCTGGTTTCAAAGGGATCTTCATTTCTCCTAGCTCACCAACTATCCCTTTTCAAAGGGATCTTCATTTCTCCTAGCTCACCAACTATCCCTTTCATTTATGTAAATGTGGTTGAGAATAGATCCTGATACTTGTAGATGTCAGAATAACACTTAATCAAATAGGTGACGAGCCCAAACCCTGGGAAGAAGGAATCGTCGCATATGAGTAACAACTATAGCCTCTCGTGGTTGTTAGACCAAGCCTACCATATGGGAAGGTTGGATATAGTAAATATACATTCTTTTCCACAGTTTCATCATTCCAGTATCTTCCTATCTGCACAAACTTTGGATTCTCTTTTGTCCCAATATTTATCTTTCATGTCCTTAGTGGTTGTGCATACGCAACATATTCAAGCTCTGGTCCTTCCACTGCACATTTCCCCTCAGTTTCAGGTATTTGTATATTTCTTGGATCTTCCTCATCCCAATCTTCTTGAGCCACATTATAGCATTCCAGTAACTCATGAACTTTCAAAGAAGCTCTATGCACACTACATACATGTACTATCTCCATCGACCCTTATTTTGAAAAAATCTTGTTTCTAATGGCCTACAAAGATGCATCTATTAATGGAGATTCATGTTCAAAAGTAAATGTTACCTTAAAAATTTGAGTTAGCTCATCACATTCTGTGGTTTCTCTATGCATTTTTAGTTCTGGGTACCAGTTCTTAAGGATCGTTTCCAATGTATGTATGAACCTATGTGTCCATTCCTTCTTTGGTATCAAATTTCCAATGTATGTATGAACCTATGTGTCCATTCCTTCTTTGGTATCAAACTCCATATGTTTTTGCACTATGTAATATGATCTTCTGGGTCACTTACTCCTATATATTTATGTGCAATATACTCAACCTCGGTACCAAATCTAACTTCGATAAATCTTCTACAGTCCTGCAATTATTCTATTCCTTCTTTATGTGCATCCCACCATATGGCTGGAGTGGCTTTCAAGACAATATCCAATGCCAACAATCTTTGTTGTTCAAGTATCTCCAATTCAAACACCTTTACAAAAGAAATTATATCATTTAAACCATCACACTTGGGTGGGTCACATAACTTCGTTCCAATCCAGCGCAATGATAGAGTAATGCAGGCACACCATATGGTTGATACTTCATGCATCCTTTGTTGCCAATGTTCCAGACCTTCCTCTGAGTCTAGCGCACATGATCTAATGATTCTCCAACTTATGGCACCATTTGTAGTCATATTAACATAATCATCCATTCACACAATCATATTATATAGGTTATCAATTTTGCTCCCTTTAGTTGGGTCAATATACCTCTTTCCTTCTGTTGGATCCAATGGTTCAGTAACCTTCAAGTCTCCTACTTCAAAGATCATTTCCCTTTTCTTCAGATTAATATTTTATGTATTGTCAAAGGCCCATTCAAGCCCCATTAGTGCTAGGTATGGATCAATATTATCTACAATCTCAATGACTTCAAAATATGATACAATGTGTACTCTATATATACTCACAAGCACCCTTAACAACTGACCAATTGGTACTATTTTGTGTTGGTTCACCAATATTAACTAGATGAGAGACCAAACCAACTTCGACTTCCCCATCATTTCCCATGTTTGCATCAGAAAAACATTTACATCAGAACCCAAGTCTAAAATGACAAGGTTGATGTCATAATCCCCAATCTGCACACTTAATCTAAACTCGTCGCTTGTCCTCTTCTTGCGTAATGCCTGATTCACTACCCTATGCACAGTAGGAAGTTCCCTTTTTTGTGCATAATGATAAATCACTCCATGCAATGCATTCAGTGCAGTTTCATCTTTCATCAATGCTAAATAACTTTGCAAAAATTGTTTCAAAGGAGTTACCTTTTCAAGGGGCCTTTCTAGGGTAGTACGATCATAGATCAAAGGCATGTTAACCACAAGGGTTACATATGATGTTGATGTTGTCCAATCTGATCCTTTCATTCATTGCATCAGCCCCTATCTTAGCTCCTCCATGTGTGACAACTACTATTTTGGGTCCTTCATCACATATTTCTGCTGATATCTGTTGTACGTTCTGATTCAGGTTCTGGTTCTTATTCCCTCTTTCCTGCCAGTTCGCAAGTAATTGAGGAAAATCCTCTGTCCCATGATCCAGTGCTCTACAATACATGCAGGTTGTACAAGGATTTGTGCAGTGACATGCTAATTGTCCCAATTGATTACAATTGTAGTAGATTATTGGGCCTCTACCTCCTCTACAAAAACTTCCTTTGCCAAATACACCTTGACTTCCTGGATTAAAGCCTCTTTGATTATTATACTATGGACCACCTCCTTCTGTTGCAACATTTTCCTCCTGAATTCTATACATGTATGAAGTGCGCTCTCTCATCAAATCAAATGCACGATAATCCTTTTCTTTGTTCCCTACTGAATTTCAAAAGTTACAAAATAAGTTCCTTGGTGTACTCTCGTATTTCTACAACAATGGATAATCATGCACATGATTTCCCCATTTCTTTCATATTTCATAGTACTCCCCTCCTAGTAATGGGTTTAGTGCTCTGGTCGCTAAATACTAACAAAGGATAGGCATTCATCCTTATGGTGTCCTTCAGTCCTTCTCAGTTCCACCAATTGAATTATCAAGGAAGATAAATGTGTTTGGAATTGAGCCATCCCCCAAGAATATCCTACAGGAGATGCTTCCAGCTTCATTGTAATCTCCAAAGCTTCAGGATGCAACACAACCTTCTATTATATCAATGAGCATTGAATGTGTGGAAATAATCCTGCAATAAACCATTCTCTGTGTTGTTGATCAAGAATTTGAAATGTCAACCTACCCATCACATCCTTAAATATTTTATCATAGTCCCATACTGAATCAGTCTGCACTTGTTTGATTTCCTTCAATTTTGTGATGTACTGCAACTTAGACTTCGACTTCTTGAATTCTTTCAATAATGATTATCTAATTTCTGCCAGTGTCCTTGCTTGAACTGCTGGTGTAGTACTCTGCAGTTTCATGTACCATACTAATGCGCAGTCTCTAAACATTGTTTCCAATTGCGTAATCTTTACAACGTCATCCTGGACATTCTTCACAGCCCAAATTGTCTCACATAAAAACATATGTTGTTATGGGTCCTCTGACCCAACTCCCTGAAACTCATGTATTTGCAATGTGTTGTCTAAACCTACCATAGTGTTTTGTGTAGTGCCTCCCCCTGGTGTAGTTGGATGACTCTGAATTGATGCACTACTTCCACTACTCTATCTTCCTATACTAAATATAAGTTCTTTCGACAAGTCCTCGAATGTTATCTCAGATCTAGGTGACACACACAAGGTCATGGAATCGACATAGGATCTAGCCTGAGTAGGAATGAACGACTCTTCTATTATAGGACTAAAGTGATAATCCTCTTCCTCTCCTCTTGTGTGCAGTATTTCTATGATCTGAACTATTGTGCAAGGTTCTCTCCTATCATACTCACTGCATGCCTCTCTTTTCTCATCCCCATTATTCAATATCTTATACCTTCTTCCACTGCACAGTACTCCAAACTCGTCTTCTTGTCCTGATATGCCTTCCTCGTTTCTCTGCATCCTCAATCCCTCCCTTCCTTAGTCATTTTCTTCTTCATTCCTTCCTACCTTTAAACTATCCCCTGGTCATCCCCCGAAACCCTATGTGCACGAAGCCCCTTAACAGTCATATTCCATCGTCGTCACACACTTGTCACAAAACAACATCGTTATCCTGGTACCCAATGCTTTCATAAAACTTCTGCACGGACCCTTGAAGAAATCCATTTCTACAACACTATATGATCAGGTACAATCGACTGCAAATTCCGTAATATAACCCCTGATTATGTTATTCAATCAAAAATCAACAACACGTGAAGTAGTATTGCTTACATAATTCAATTGTATTATCAACTCAGGGGTCCAGTTCCTCGACACTGTAGTATGATATCTCCCAGTATTCTCCACTAATATTTCTAACCATTCAGTCAAAATAGTCAAAAATTTGCCAAAGAAAATCTCATGCAGCTCTATGAACACACACCTTTGCATCCATTGTTTGTCGCTCATCCGAGGGATTCTATTCTCTCCTTGGGAAAATTCCCATTCCTTCTTTTCCAACCATTCAACGATCTCTTTCTTAGTCAGCCTCCAAAACATTCTCTCAATTACATATTTCAGGTCCCTACAATGGAACCATTTGTTGGCGCGTGGTTATAAGACCCTAGGTTTATTTTACTCAACCAAAAAAACCTTTTAGATACTAGCCCTTTTGGAATCACCTCCATGTAAGTGAAGTCTCACCCGAGGTATCTAGTACTGGAGTTGCAAGAACCAAGTTTATGAAGGGATGAGGAGATGTGAGGCCATAAACATCATACCAATTACTATTTATCTACCCTATGCATAATATATTTATTCATATCCTTTGGTTAATTAACAAACTCTATTGTGCATAATCTTTATAACATAGATTACAACATAAGTAACCCACTATATTGTTCATTATTACTGCACACTAATCATATTGTAAATAAATTTATAATAATAATGCATAAAAAGAACATCCATGAACAATCACATCAACACAACAAACATAGACATGATTTTAACGTGGTTCACCCAAACCTTGGGCTACATCCACAACAACTAGCTTATGTATTGATCTTCATGCAGTAATCATCACAGGCCTGCACACTACACTTACAATAGATATAAAATATTAATTATCCCGACCTGCCTAGACGATATATAGTGCAAGCCTCTCTCAAATCCTTAAGCATAGACTCTCTAATCTAGATGTATTGATCTTCATGCAGTAATCATCACAGGCCTGCACACTACACTTACAATAGATATAAAATATTAATTATCCCGACCTGCCTAGACGATATATAGTGCAAGCCTCTCTCAAATCCTTAAGCATAGACTCTCTAATCTAGATGGATGCCGGTGGCTTCCCACCTATTCCAACTGGCTCATTTTGACAGTTTTCTAGCTAGGCAAATTTTTCCAAGTTTTCGGGTCCCTAACTTCTAGGGTCGTTCTAAACAACATTTTTAGGGATTTCCATAGTTAGAATGTGGACAGATTCATATTCGTATGGTAGCATGTGTAGTCCTCAGATAGATCTTTCCAATGGGCTATCATGCGCCTAAAACAGAGATTGTATGAATTTTGACGCTTCATCTCCTAGGGTTAGGTTTTTGGATGTCTAGGTGTTACACATTATTTTTTTCATTCCTATGACCATTAATGATGTAAACCTATATGTTGTCTTCAAAGGGATCAGTGGCCCAAATTCTTGAAGAAAGAAGGGAGAATAACTTTGCCTGAGAGAAGAAATTGTATTTTCCTTTGTAAAAAGCCTATTAAGGAAGATCGTCATAGGCTGCACTATACACAGGGTGCGGCGATGCCTGATCACCACCTTCTGCCCTGAAACTGGTCTGCGATGTCTCCGCAGGCTTCCCTATCGCTAGGATGATTTTCGTACATGGGAAAAACGAGCATCTTCTCGATGCTTCTAGAAGGAGAAGCTTCTATAGTGAGGCGACCTCCAAATGGTTTGGATCTTGCTCTCTTTCATGATTTAGTGGGATCATCCTAACCTCCTCATCTTATCCTCTTCAGCTTATAAAATGAGAGGAACTCTCATGGAGAAAGTTAGCTTGATTGGGTTTGAGTGGTTTTGTAGCTTGGAGTTTTGGGAGCTTGTATGTTGGCTTTGAGCTTTGCTTTGTCAAGATAGATTGTAAGTAGCTATCACATCTACAGTCACAGAATCCATGGAACATAATTGTGTGGGAAGCAAGGAACTATTGGAAGGGATCTTATGACATCAAGGCTTTGGTTGTAATCTCTTTTTCTATTATTTAATACATATGCACTTTTCTTTCCTATATGTAATCTCTTTTTCTATTATTTAATACATATGCACTTTTCTTTCCTATATGAATCTTATTTGTCCATATTGTATGATTCCTTGATGACATACATAGTTTCATATCAAGTAGGCTCTTTTATTCTTGTCTTTGTTGGGTTGTTTTCTTTTGCAGATCTATCTCCATAAGCCTTGCGACAGAGCTTGGATTGCATTAGTGAAGTTGGATCTTCGATATTTAAAAGGTATGTTCTAGATTCATTTCTCATTTGATAATTGAAATCTAGGGAAAGAGCAATGCATTGTCTTGTTTTGTGCTAGTTTCTTTGTGAAGCTAGGGGGATTGATTTGTGTCCACACTAAAAATTAGCCCGATAAAAAAATTGGTGACCATACTGGGGAAAATATTGTTTTCCTAGTTTGTCTTACTTTCTTTCTTTGGTTTCTTGGGTTTTGTTTTCTAAGTCACTGGGAGATCCAACTTGACTCTCTAACTGTTAAACTTCACTGGAAAAACCTTGATCTTTTTTATTTTTTCCATTTTTCCTTTTATCGTCGCACCCTGCTTTGAGGTCAGTGCAATGATCCAGGATCGACGCACCCTTCCTTTTTGACACAGTGCGGCAACGCCGCACTATATTTGTTCTCTAGCCTGTAGCGACCCGAGATTGTCTCTCTGTGTTGGTCTTACAACCTGCAACGATTTGGGAATAGTTTAGCTTTTGGTGGTTTTTCCTTACCCAGATCTGTTATAAGTGTTTGGGGTGATTTGTTGGGTCTGTTTACAGTATTCTTGACAACTTTCAATACGATTTTAACCATATTTGCTTTGTTTTAGCTTGTTTTCTTTTGAAATATTTTATCTCTTGCTTTGAGTGTCTTTCGGTTACAAAGCTTTGTTTTTCTTTAAAATTGTTTAGTGAAAAGAACACTTCTTTTTTCTGAATAACTCATGCTAAAAGAGAAACTTTGTTTGGGTTTTGTTTGTTTTGAAGTGATTTTCTATTGCTTTTAACTATCTTTGAAACAAAAAATTTTAATTTCTTGCTTTATATTAGATTGGGGGCATCTTTGCATTTGAAGTAGCGAAATTGCATGATTTTTGGTGTTTTTGGTCTTGAATTCTAAAAACAAAATTCCCCCTCATGACCACCAAGGATCGTGTATTGGTGTACAGTCTCTTTTGCTCATTTCTTGAGAATCTTGATATTGATGAGTTTAATAAAAATTTGGGACATTGTGCATATGGGAATGATAAGCGTGTTCTCTTTCTTGTAATATAGCTTTCATCAAAGTGAAATATTTGTATTCTCATTTCTTTGCATTGTTTAGAGTCGGTAAAAACATCATTTAGTCCATGCCATTTTCCTCTTGAGTAACAACAACCT
>CBVK0100240132.1:0-13648 GCA_900067695.1 Picea abies | reverse complement strand
ATATGACACATACCATGATACCTTGGACCAATTACCTCATGGAGCAAGAGTCCTCTCTGCTGCAAGCCCAGGCTGGTAGTGATGGAAGCTGGTACTGCTGACAGGACAAGTCTGGCTGAGAAGAAGAAAGATGGGCCCTCCAGGGCCATGCTCAAGTTGCTCGTGCTCTTGGTACTCCATGTCTAGGACCATGTGGGCCTCAAGACATGATCTCCTAGTTATCCCTAGATATTGGGGATAACAGTCCCCATACATCTGTATGCACAATCTCTAACCTTTCACTCTTCTTTTATTTTCTGACTCTGAGAAATTTGACTCTCTTATGTTTTCCATAAACACAATGCTCACAGAAATCGAAATCAATTTGTTTAAGATCTGGCAACAAATTACTTTTTTGAAGTATCTACATCCCCTTCTCACTCATGTTTCCAAGCCTATGATTCCAAAGTATTGTATCCACTCCTATATAATCTAAATAAATAGAAGAATCAGTATTACCAGTACATAAATACAATGTCCCTACCTTCTCTCCTTTTTCTATCACCAGTGATAATTTGGTGACCTTCCACGCCTTATCTGTAAATATGGATATACAACCTTCACTCTCCAACTTCCTTGTTGAAATTAGATTTTTCCTTAGATATGGAACATGTCTTACCTCTTTGAACAACCATTGGTTTTCATTCCTTTTCTTTATTTTTACCTTACCCATTCCAAAAAATTTGCATGGTGCATCATCACCCAAATGAACCTGTCCAAAATCACCTTGAACATAATATAGAAAATGTTTCCTATGGGGTGTGGCATGAAATATGAAGCCCCTGAATATACTACCCAAGACTCAGAAATATTATCTATAGAAATAATCAAAGCATCTTGTAACACATCATTTGTTACATTTGCTTCCTTATTTTTATGTTGTTGTCCATCTCTTTGTTTCTTTGGAGCTCTACAGTCTTTCTTTAGATGTCCTTTCTTCCCAAAATTCCAACACTCTATCTTTCTGAGTCTGGATTTGGATATTCCCTTCCTATAATTCCCATTGTTCCCTGAGCCCTTTCCTCTATCCTTTTTTCTTCCCTTGTTCTCCATGTTTAATGCATTACTTGATGTCTCACATGTTCTTTTCCATCGCATTTCCTCACTAAGGATAATACCAACAACATCATCAAATTTTAGAGTGTTTGAACCAGAGACAGAGTTACTTACAGCCATGACCAATCCATTCCATCTTTCTGGCAATGAGCACATGAGTAGAAGATCCCTGACCTTATCATCAAAGTCCACTTTTATAGAACTCAACTAATTAGTAACTGTATTAAATTCATTTAAATGATCTGCAACAGATCCACCTTCTAACATCTTCATATTAAATAATCACTTCATTAGACATACCCTATTGGACACCGAGGTTTTTTTATACAATTTATCCAATGCGTCCATCATCTCCTTCATTGTCTTTTCTTTTGAAATATTGAAGGCCACCGACGCTTCCAGGCTCATCTGTATCATTCCTAGTGCCTTTATTTAGAGAACCTCCCATTCTTCGTCCTTCATGGTCATCGACTTCTTTGTTATTCCACCCAATGGTAGGAATAGATCCTTCTGATATAAATAATCTTCCATCTACATATTTCATAACTAGTAGTTTTGGCCATTACATTTCTTGACCCTAAACTTTCCATCTTCCTCCATTTCTCCTACTCAAACCCTCTTTTCCTATGACTTACCTTTTCCTTTGATACCATTTGTTAGAAAAACAAGATCATGGAGCAATAAAATAAAACAAATGCATAAATAAAACACAAAAGGTACACAATACAATAGAGACACAGATATACATGGTTCAACCAGTGTGGGTTGCATCCACAGGAGAAAATTCAAAGTCCTTCCTTTTTATTATCCAAGAAAATGAAGGGATACAACCTACAACACACTCACTATAACTTCCTCTTGTTTCTCTCACAGTCTCCTCTCTCATAATACAATATTCGCAATGATACATAGCCGCAATGCAATTCCCTCATAAAAGAGGGTTGACATATAGGGAAAAAACTCTTATACCATCAAATATGAGACTATTGGGTATGTGGTATATTCTTTGCACGAGTAGTAGTGTCAGATATTTAGGTGATTTTTCAGCACATGGTTTCTTTGCCGATGGTTTTCTATTTCTGGATAAGGAATTAGGGTTGTTGACTAATCTAGGTCATTGGGTTATGGTTTTGGATGTCGTTGGCTCCTATATGTATATTGTATTGTAAACAATGTATCATTATGAATGAATATAGAATCTGTTGGTTTTCCCGGTTTGGGTTTCCAGGGGAAAAATCTATGTGTAATGTTTGTATTTTCCATCGTATCATTTATGTTCTTTTACTGAAAATCTGTTTGCAGTAAATATTGTACAAGGTTAAAATCTACATTTGGTATCATATCTTTGTTGGCTTCATGGGGACACCTTTGTGGTCAAGGGTTTGGCTCAGGACTATGATAAGCCTTGTTACAGTGGGAGATCTTTGGTATTGATTTTTCAGGTTAAAAGAAATGGCAAGCAATTTGAAGATGGAGATCAAGAAGTTTAATGGGAAAATTTTTGAGCTGTGGAAGCTCAAGATGGAAGATCTGTTGGTGGACAGAGATCAGTGGATCGCGGTATATCTAGGTACTGCACCTAGATGAACTTCAGCAGATGACTGGAAAAAGTTGTATCAGAAGGAAAAGAGCACAATCTGACTATGTCTCTTAGATTCAGTATTACTGAATGTATCAGAGGAATCTACAACCAATGATTTATGGGAAAAGTTGGGGAAGTTGTATCAGTCTAAATCCCTAGTAAATAAACTATTCCTAAGAAAGAATTTGTATAACCTGAGGATGAGAGATGGAGACTCGGTGGCAGAGCATTTAAATGCCTTTAATATTGTGGTAAGTCAATTAGTATCTGTTGAGATTAAAATTTCAGATGAAGATAAATCTATAAGTTTACCATGTTCTTTACCAGACTCATGGGATATTCTGGTTGTGGCCATAGGTAGTAATACAACTTCCTTGGATTTTGATGAAGTGCTCTTATCCTTGTTGTTGGAGGAGATGAGACGGAAGAATATGGAAGGACATAGCACAGACGCATTATTTGCAAGAGCACATTCCCAGAAAATAAATAGATCTAAGTTCTCAAGTGGGAGATCTAATTCTAAGGGTAGAGCTAAATATCTCAGAAATTTTGTAAAGGTATGTTGGATATGTGGAAAAGAAGGGCACTACAAGAAGCAGTGGAGTTCCAAAGTTGAGAAAAAGAAGGGATCTGAAGAATCTCCTTTTACAAAAGAAAAGACCTCCAAGGAAGAAGGAGGGGATGTGTACTTCACTTCTTCAAGTAGACATGTAGATCATGAGGCATGGTTGGTTGACTTTAGTGTATCCTTTCATATGACTCCCCATAGGGAGTGGTTTTGCAAATATGAAAGGTATGATGCATGTAATGTTTTCTTAGGTGATGATTCGACAACCAGAATCATAGGACGAGGAAAAGTAAAGTTGAGGCTCTTAGATGGAAGGATTAGAACATTGTCTGGTGTTCTTCACATCCCTGGTTTCGCTAGAAATTTTATGTCTGTAAGAAAAATGGACGATGCAGGGGTAAAAACAATATTTGAAAAGGAAACCTGCAGGATGGTTTGAGGAGAAATGGTGTTTCTTAAGGGAGTTTGGTTTGGAACTCTGTATAAGCTGCAAGAAAGCACTATTAGTGATGGGTGTAATAGTTCCATTGTTCCTAATATTGCAATTGAAGAATAAAGAACTCCTACAGTCGATGGAGAAAATTTTATGTTGTGGCATCAAATACTAGGGCATATCAGAGAGAAGGGTCTTCAACTACTACAGGTATGGTTGAAGGTATGTCTAACTACTCTCTGGATTTTGATTTCTGTGAACATTGTCTATATGGGAAGCAGAATCGGGTAAGATTCCCCTTTGGTGAAACAAGGGCATAAGGAATTTTACATATAGTTCATAGTGATGTTTTAAAGAGTTTAAGGCTCCTACTGAGAATCAAACAAAGAAAAGAATTAAGGTGTTGAGGACAGATAATGGTGGAGATTTCTGCGGGAATGAATTTGAATAATTCTGTAAGAAGTGCAGTATAGAAAGGAGGAGACTACTCCATATACACCTCAGCAGAATGGAGTTGTAGAAAGGATGAACAAGACACTGATGGAAAAAGAAAGGTGCATGCTCAGTGGTGTAGGGTTAGGGTGATAATTCTCGACAAAGGTAGTGGGTACTACATGTTACCAGGTCAACAAATCACCCTCATTAGCATTGGATGACAAGACTCCACAAGAGGTATGGACTGGTAAGGAACTTTCTCTCACACATCTCAAGGTATTTGGTTGTGATACATATGTTCATGTTCCAAAGGAAAATAGGAGTAAGTGTTGGCATAGGGGCAGACCCAGGGTTCAACTCTCAAGAGCACACCAACAAATCCCTAACTATCAGCCCTTTCGGCAACACCTGTGAAGCAGATGAAGTCTCACCTGAGGTAGAGGCAGGGGTGGTTGCAAGACTCAGGTATCTGCAACCTTAGCCGGGACGCGGATCTGTGATTATCTTGCTTACAGTGCACTTAGCGTCAGTTATTTTCTAATATACATTCATTAATACACTTCACAGAAAGCACAAAGCACCATAGTAATTACTCAGATCTAGCACTTAGCAATGATAAACAGGTTATACTCAATAGATTAAGCACTTGGCATATTATGTATCATATCTAGCATGCATTCATATCTCATAAGCACAAAGCATCAATAGATCTATCTAAACATATTAGAGAATGTAGCAAGAGAGATACAAACACATCATCACAATACA
Organism: Picea abies; assembly: GCA_900067695.1. Taxonomy (NCBI): domain Eukaryota; kingdom Viridiplantae; phylum Streptophyta; class Pinopsida; order Pinales; family Pinaceae; genus Picea; species Picea abies. The sequence goes on along the minus strand of CBVK0100240132.1, from coordinate 8,767 downwards.
CAGAGTTATCGTGGTTCACCCCCACCCTAGGGCTACATCCACAAAGTCTTCTTTATATTATCTCAGTCAAGCAGTTACAACACGGAGCTTCAATGACCCTTACTTCACATGGGACAGAAGATCTGCGCAACTCACTAGATTCCTTTTTCTTGCATTTAGCACAAAACCTTTTACAGTCTCTCACAAAGACTTGCACTCATCTCCGCAAGTCTTACACAAAATGCACAGAGCCTTACGATACATGATCACATAGATCCCGCTACTAGCACTAAGCCTTCAAGATCCTACCCCGCATAGAACAAGAGATCTACACAGCTCACTAGATCCTCTTTCCCCGAGTAGATCCAAGCACTAAGCCTTCTCGCACTTTGTGGACTCAGCACTTATTACAACATGCACAGAGCTCTTACAGTCACACAGACTTCTGATCACATAAATCCAACTTATGCACTAAGCCATCGACTAGACAGGGCCTCTTTTCTTACATGGCATAGACCTCTATTTATACATAGAAAAAAGCCTAAACAAGGGCCGACATCCCTTTCCCATTACAATATTCCCAAAAAACCCAAAAAGGTTCCACAAAAGGTAGCAAGATCCCATGATCTCTCCTTCACCATGCACTCCATCTTCGATAGGCAGTCAAAGTACCAAATGGTCAACTATGACCAAGTATTCCTCAAAACTTGGTCGAGGGCCAACAGGCCCCCAACACTCACCTGTGACTCATCCTGAGTCACTCTTCTCTGGGTAACTCTTCCTCGAAGGCCTCGAGCTTTGCTCGAGCAGCTTCAACCTGGTGCTTTGCTATTGCTTCTTGCTAAAAAAACTCCTGAATGAGTGCATTACTAACTGGTCCTTCTAAGCATTGCTCTGTTGTGTTCACAACCTGTTCTAGGTCTGTCCCTTGGCTCTCAATATCTAAGAATAGTTGACATGCCCTATCCTGCAAAGGTTGAAGTTGTTGCGTCACTTCCATGACCTTTCTCTGGATCATATGAATTTGCTGCTATACGATGCATTGTTCATGGGACCTCCTCATTTTCTCTATGGTTAGTAGGGCCTTCAGTTGTACCTGTAAATTCTTGGCTTGGTACATCACCTCTTGGAGATGTGACTCTAATTTATGCAATTCAGGGTTCTTGGATAGGTTATAATGTATCTACGCACTTCTACTACTTAATTTCTTACATTCTTCAATGAGTGCCTTAATCCTTTCTACTGTACTTCGGTCATTCATTTCTCGTTGGTCATGTTCTTCTTATGGAGTACTCGGTATAGCTTGGAGCTATAGTTCTACTACTCTTTGTTGCAGTTGTTGAATGACTTCAACAAGCTTCATTACTTGCTGCTCTATGGGTTCTTTTGCCTTCTGTTCTAAGCCAGTCATAGAGAGAAATGCTCTCTTGACTACTTCTTCGATCTCGATCTTCTTCATGAGCAGGTTCTCCTTTTCTTTCTGGATTTTCACTCTATCTTCTTCAAATTTCGCTAGGATGGCATCCTTCTCTTGCTACGCAGCTCAGTGCTTCTCTATGATTTCCTCCTTTTCTTTCTATAGGGCCTGTGTAACCTGCGTTGTTACTTCTTCTGCATTCTGAAGATGAACTTCAACTATGTCAGTGATCTTACAGAGTTGAATTGATTCATCTCCCTCTTCTATTGTTCCTTCTAGCAGAGGCATCATAGGTGTTGTGTGGCTAGACTAAAGTGATCATTGCACTCCTCGTAGCTCAGTTTCAATTATGTTGTACATCGTTTCTTTCTTGGCCTCCTGCTTTTCTGTGATCTCTTATATAGCTTCATTCAAAGTAGTGAGGAGAAATCTGAAGTCATCTGGATTGAGCGTGGTCTTCATCTTGGTCATGGTTGCTTTGGCTTTCTTCTTAATAGAAGACTTTGAAGGTGACCCTTTTCTTTTATTTAGAACTTCGACTTCATCTTTTGGTTGTTGTTCAACTTCTTCTAGGTCTTCATCATTACCTTCTTCATCTGGTGTGATGGAAGCTGTCCTTACAGAGCGACTATCCACATCTTGAACCCGATTAGTTTTCTTCATATCCTTTGTCCTCTTTGTCTTTTGCATATTACTGGGTCCAAGTGTGTCCTGCGCAGCTTCTGGGCTACTGATATCTGAAATATCCATTGGATCTTCTGCAATAAGGAGGTCCACCGACCATTCCTTGGTGATCTCTTCAAGGTCTTCTTCTGTCAGTTTATAATAGGACTGTAGCTATTCCTGGTGCTCATCAGCGCGTGGAGTTAGGTATATGAAGTGGCAATCCGCGCTGAACTTCATTAAGGGTCTGAATCTGTGGAGTGTGTTTGGAGTAATGTGAGGTGTGGATTTTATCATAGTCTTCAACTAGATGTAGTATCTATGAAAGAGGGTATTTGACTGCCATTTCCTGTTCATATTTATCGTGTACCATAATGTACTGAACTTCGTAGCCAATGGTTCAAACGGTAGGGTTTTAGAAAAAACAACATCCTCCAACATCTCTCATGCTATGAAGGTGATCAAGATGAGAAGCCAGATGAAGTGGAACTCATATCCTTGGTCTTGTGCTTCTTTGCAATCCAATTCAAGTTGATCTGCTAAGTACTTCGACCAGTTCATTTGGACTCCTTCTACTCATTTTCCTGCGAGACCAACTACAAACCTAGATACTTGCATCGGTCTGTTCTTGCAGACTAACTTTCCTACGATCATCTGACAGGAGAGGCGCACTGCGCCACTGTCAATAGAGGTTACCTTGTAACCTCGCGCACCTTTTTCAATATTTCCATAGGCCTCTTTAATCTTCTGTGAAAGAGCACGATCTGCGGTCTTTCTAGGGTAATAGTCTTACGGGTCAGGTCCCTACATGCTCAACCTGGTGATCTGATTGATCAGCACCAGATCAATCATTATACGCCAATTCAACCAGAGATATCCTCCATGGTAGCTCTCCAGTAGCAATGTTACGCAAGCGTTCACCTCCTGGTGCCTGCCAAAGTGTGGAATCTTCATTACATTAAGTACGATGGACTGCACGAGGTTCATTGTCCATTGTTGAGGGATGATCTTGGAATTCTTCCCCTTTGTCATCGTCAGATACTTGTGCAAGGCAAGCATAATGTAGGCTTTCTGGTCACCAAGGTTGAAGTTACAAAAATTCAATTCTACGAGCTTGGTCTACTCAGTGTGAACTATGCGCACTCCCTTCAATAGATATGCAGTGATCATAGGATAGTTGTAATCCCAGGGCACACTGTGACGGTTGATTTCACCTTTCAGAGGAGGTATGTAAGAGGGCAAGATGCGCAGGATCAGTTTGGCATTCGCGATGTCATATCTATGTTTAGTATGTTTCTCGGTGTTCTTTCGGGATGGTCCAACTCGAGTAGTGGATGGAGAAGCTGCTACTCCTCTTGACAACGAGGCTTGGACTCTGGTGGACATTCCTCTTTCCAACATAACTCTTTCAGTTCTTAAGCTAGAGAGTACTTCTCTCACCGATTCTTCTGCTACGCTAAGCTCATCGGACATGTAATCTCAGGATCACTTTCTCAAGTTGTCAATGGGATGAAGGTACCATAATCAAGTAGAGAGAAAGGCGGGGTAGTCACTATTCCACAATGCAGGTACTCTGTGAGCTCAAGTTCTCAATTGGAAAAAGTGTCTTTCAGGCATGGCACAATGGAATAAGTAAGTAAAGTTGTAACAGACTGCTTGCAATGGATAGGAGAGTCCATTAACTCTTGCTATGTCTGTTATGGCATAGTCTAATGGTCAGGTAACAGGTCATAACTTTCTTTCAAGCCATTCGGGCCATCAGCGGAATGGGTATATCATCGTCTAACGACTATATTACTTCGACATGGAGAAGTGCCATATGTCATTGTTCTGCTATCCTGACAAAGCTCAAATTCGACAGGTTTTCCTTCTACGAGGTTTCTCCTGGAACGTTCTGTAATTTCTCCAACTTCGATTTCTTCTTCATGAGTTTTCTAGCCTTCTTCCTAGTGAGCTTCGTCTCAGTCATCCTTTTTTCATTTTGATTCTTTTCTTCTCTTGGCATGGTAACTTCGCAGTGCTGAGATTCTTTCTTCAGATCCACGGGTATTACTTCTCCAACCTATTTTTCAGTCCTCTGGGGTTCTTCTAGCGTTCTATCAACTTCATCATCCAAGTTCCTGGGATCATGAACCCTTGATTTGTTCTCCCGTTCTTCAATCAACTGCGCAATCCTTCTAGTCATGAAGTCTCTTAACTCTTGTCTCTGTTTTTCTAGGTGCTTTTCTGCTTCTTGTTTTTTGGCTTGATCTTTCTCAATCCAAGGTTTACCAAGTAACATAGTAAACGGGGCGTTGTCCTCCATGAACTTAACAATCTCAAAATCTTCTTCATGAGCATTCATAGATATATGAGTGAAATTTCCACATAGGTTTACCAACTTTCCTATGAATAACCCTATTCCTCCTAATGAAGGGGTCATGCCAGGTCTTCCTATATCTTTCCAGGTTCCTTCTATCATAATGTTCACCTATGTTTCTTCATCCAAACCACAGTCAATGTCGAAGTCTCCTATTCTCACTTCGATCTATTCTTTCTTCTTGAATATTTCTAATAAGCTGAGGTCTCTATGATCATTAAGGGTTTCTTGCATTTTCATCAATACTTTCTCTGATTTTTTCTGGGGTTCCTCTATAATTTGAGTCTCTGGATCTCCTGCTTGCTCTATGTTTATATTTTCAAGTCTAGCAATCATTCTAGGGCAATACAGTACTTCATGATCCATAGCCTTACAACAAAGACAACTGGGTCTTCACCCAGGGCATTCCTTAGCAAGATGTCCAAGCCTTCTGCAATTGTAACAAAGAGTTAATCCTCTCTTTCTCTTCAATGATCACCAAGTTCTCATGTACTGTGTGCTATGATCATAATAGTTAGCCTACAAAAATTTCTTTCTAGGATCCTACATCCATTGGTTAGTCCCAAAATTCTTTCTATGCATAGGTATAACATATCTATCACTATACTTATCAGATCTATTCATATCAAACTTTCTTTCATTTATTAATGCCCTAGTTTTGAAGCTAGGATAGAATCTATCAAACATACCTAGATCCATGCTTTAGAAACAAAAAAATTCACTTATCTTACTTCTACAGAGCACAAAGCTTCCAGATCTAAGACTTTTAACTATTCTTACCATTTTCTTGTAGATATAACCTCTTTCTTCGCAGATCTGACCTCTCTCTTCATAGATATGACTTATTTTTCTTCATATCTGACCTCTCTTCTTCAGATCTGACCTTTCTTTCAAGGAACAAAGCTTCATAGGTCAAATAGAACACTGCACACTAGGGCAACAGATCTATGCACAGAGCTTATTTCGCACAAGGCTTCTTCTTCTTCAGTTCCCAGCAATCACAGTTCCAGGTCCCAACAACAGAACCATTTGTTGGCACAGGGGAAGACCCAGGGTTCAATGCTCAAGAGTGCACCAACTAATCACTAACTGTCGGCCCTTTTGGAAACACCTGCGAAGCAGATGAAGTCTCACCCGAGGTAGAGGCAATGGTGGTTGTAGGACTCAGGTGTCTGCAACCTTAGCTGGGACACAAATCTGTGATTATCTTGCTTATAGTGCACTTAGTGTCAGTTATTTCCTAACATACATTCATTAATACACTTTACAGAAAGCACAGAGCACTGTAGTAATTACTCAAATCTAGTGCTTAGAAATGATAAATAGGTTATACTTAATAGATTAAGAACTTAGCATATTATGTATCATATCTAGCATGCATTCATATCTCATAAGCACAAAGCATCAATAGATATATCTAAACATATCAGAGCACCTAGCAAGAGAGAGTCAAACACATCATCACAATACACAGAGTTACTATGGTTCACCCCCACCCTGGGGATACGTCCACAAAGTCTTCTTTATATTATCTCGGTCAAGCAATTACAACACAGAGCTTCAATGAACCTTACTTCACAGGGGATAGAAGATCTGCACAACTCGCTAGATCCATCTTGCTTCCATTCATCAAAAAGCCTTCTACAGTCTCTCACAAAGACTTGCACTCAGCTTCGCAAGTCTTACACAAAATGCATAGAGCCTTACGATACTTTGTCACACAAATCCTGCTACTAGCACTAAGCCTTCAAGATCCTACCCTGCATAGGACAAGAGATCTGTGCAACTTGCTAGATCCTCTTTCCCCGGGTAGATCTAAGCACTAAGCCTTCTCACACTCTGTGAACTCAACACTTATTACAGCGTGCACAGAGCTCTTACAGTCACACAGAATTCTGATCACATAAATCCAACTTATGCACTAAGCCATCAACTAGACAAGGCCTCTTTTCTTACATGGCCTAGACCTCTATTTATACATAGAAAAAGGCCTAAACAAGGGCCGACATCCCTTTCCTATTACAATATTCCCAAAAAACCCAAAAAGGTTCCACAAAAAGTGGTGAGATCCTGTGATCTCCGCTTCGCCGTGTGCTTCGTCTTCGACATGCAATCAAAGTACCAAACGGTCAACTATGACCAAGTATTCCTCAAAAATTGGTCGAGGGCCAACAGTAAGCTAGATAAGAAGGCCAAAAAGTGTATCTTTATTGGATATAAAGATGGTCTCAAAGGTTATAAGCTTTGGAACCCAGAAACTAAGAAGGTAGTGTATAGCCGAGTTGTGGTATTTAGAGAAATGAAGGATGTTGTTAAATAGGAAGTCCTACCAATTAAGGAAGAACTAGAGAAAATAGAGTTTGATTTAAAGGATGATGAATCAGACTCTACAGAAGAACAAGAATCAGAAGAAGAATATCCTCATACTCCAATATTGAGGAGATCGGTTCAAGAAAGAAGGCTACCAGAAAGGTGTACTCCATCTGATTTCCATTCAAATTTTTCTTTGTCTATTACTGATGATGATCCTAGAAATGTCAGGGAGGCAGTGGATTCATAGGATGGAAATCTATGCAAAAGGGCCATGGACAAAGAAATGGCATCTTTGGATAAGAATGAGGCTTGGGATCTAGTGGAGTTGCCAACTAGAAGAAAGTCCATCAACAACAAATGGGTATTTAAAAAGAAGTTGAATGCAGAAGGAAAAGTGGAGAAATACAAAGCTCGGTTAGTAGAAAAGGGTTATTCCCAGGTTGAGGGAATTGATTTTGGTGAGATTTTTTCTCTTGTTGCCAATTTAACCTCTATAATATTTTTGTTATCTATTGTTGTTGCATTTGACTTTGAAGTATAACAAATGGATGTGAAGACAACATTCCTACATGGGGATCTAGAAGAATAAATCTATATGAAGCAACCAAAAGGTTATGCTGTGAAAGGAAAGAAGGAGCTGGTATGCAAGCTAAAAAAGTCTCTGTATGGTTTAAAACAATCACCAAGGATGTGGTATGAAAAAATTGATACTTATATGCTGGGACTTGGCTTCACAAGAAGCAAAGAAGATCATTGTGTCTATTTTAAATTAATTGGTGATCATTTAATTTATTTTGTCTTGTATGTGGATGACATGTTGTTCATAGGAAACAACAAGGAGATTATCCAGGATGTGAAAACTCAGTTGTCCTCTAAATTTGACATGAAGGATCTCGGTGCTTCAAATTTCGTTTTGGGTATGGAAATTAAAAGAGATTGGAAAAAGAGGAAACTCTGGTTAAATCATAGAAAATATGTCGAGACAATATTGCATAGGTTTAATATGCAGGAATGTAAATCGGTCAAGGTTCATATTCATGTTGGGGTAAAGTTATTTGTGGATCAGTGTCCCAATACAAATGAAGAGGAGGAGGACATGTCTCATGTTCCATATGCGAGTGCGGTTGGAAGTTTGATGTATGCAATGGTATGTACTAGACTAGATATTGCACAAGCAGTGGGAGTTATGAGAAGGTATATGTCAAAACTAGGGAAGGAGCATTGGACAGTAGTAAAAAGGGTTTTCAGTTATTTGTGTGGGATTGCTAGCTATGGATTGTGCTACCAAGGAAGATCAGGATTGGACAGAGTGGTGGATATACATGGCTTTGTGGATGCAAACTGGGTTGGATATCTAGATCGTAGGAGATCTACAAGTGGGTATGTGTTTAACTTGTTTGGAGGAGCAATAAGTTGGATGAGAAAAAGACAGGTTGTAGTGGCACTTTCAACTATAGAAGTTGAATACATGGCAACCACTCATGCAAGTAAAGAAGCATTATGGTTACAAATATTGTGTTCACATATTGGGTTGGTACAACAAGTTGTAAGAATAGAATGTGACAGTTAGAGTGCAATTTTTCTGGTGAAGAACCCATCTTATCATTCAAAGACAAAGAATATTGATATTCAATATCACTTTGTGAGAGACATGGTTGAACAAAAGAAAGTATTGCTGATGAAAGTGAAAACTTTGAAGAATGTTGCAAATTCATTAACAAAATCTATGAGCATTGAGAAGTTCTCTTGGTGTAGAGGATCCATGGGAATTTTTGCCCTAAATTGTTGACTATGTAACCCTGGAACCCCCTGTATGCAAAGAAAACAACAAGTGGGAGAATTTTGAGTATGTGTTATATTATTTGGACGAGCATTGCATCGAGTGCATAGGGGGTCGAATTCCCCTCGGGTGGTGGTTCGGGGGAAGCGCCCCCGAGAAAAAAAAATTCCTCGAAAAATGTGTCACATATTTAAGTGGTTTTTCAGCACATGGTTTCTTTGTCGATGGTTTTCTATTTCCGGTTAAGGAATTAGGG
>CBVK0100240131.1:0-13648 GCA_900067695.1 Picea abies | reverse complement strand
GAAGCTTAAAAGATGGTTCTATATTATGGTCAAATTTTGAAGTAGCAACGATGAGCAATCTAATGAAAATATGTGGATCAACTTGAATTAACCTCTAACTCCAACTTTAATTTTGATTCCACATGGCAATTTAGATTTGAATATCATTTGTAAGATGTTGACTTAGATACAATTCATAAATTGAGTTTTTTACTTATGAAAATTTCTTTGGCTAGGCCTAGCTTAAATTTTGATTACATTGGAATATATATTTTACTTTTGAGGTTTTGAGAATTTTTTGGGTTGGCTTAACTTTTAAGAGTCCAACATATTCCAATAAAATTGCTTTTGATATAACACATTTGATATTCACTGTAATCACTTCTTCTCACTTTGATTTACTTTGAACACACATAACACTTTTGATATAACACCTTTAATATTCATACATAACACTTTTGATATAACACCTTTAATATTCGTTGTAATCACTTCTTCTCACTTTGATATAACACTTTTAATATTCATTGTAATCACATTTTCTCACTTTGATTTACTTTGCACACACATAACACCTATAACACTTTTGGTATAACACACCACTTTTGATATTCATTGTAATCACTTCTTCTCACTTTGATTTACTTTGCAAACACACATAACACCCCACACACACATAACACAAAACACTTTTGATATTCCTTGTAATCACTGAGCAAAATATTCATAACACAAAACACAAAACACTTTTGATATTCATTGTAATCACTTTTGATATTCATTGTAATCACTGAGCAGGATATTCATAACACAAAACACAAAACACTTTTGATATTCATTGTAATCATGGATATTCATTGTAATCATTGATATTCACTGTAATCACTTCTTTTCACTTTGATTTACTTTGCACACACACATAACACTCCCCAAACACAAAACACACACATGACACTATTGATACGACACCTTTGATATTCAGTGTAATCACTTCTTCTCACTTTGATTTACTTTACACACACATAACACCCCCCACACACATAACACTTTTGATATTCACTGTAATAACTTCTTCTCACTTTGATTTACTTTACACACACATAACACCCCACGCACAACGATCAAATCCGCTCAACTCTCCTGGTTTGTATCTTTTACATCGACTGCATCCACTTCAACAATATTTGTGTCACCGACATGTCCTCCTGTAGCTTCTGCTTCTTCCAGTAATCCTTGATTCCCTCCTCCATCTTTGTGACCTTCCACTTCACTTATAGCATCCTGCTGCTTCTTTGTTTCAGGTTCAATTTCAATATTCACAAACTCATTAACCTCCTGCTTCTTCTTCGTTTGAGTTTCAATTTCAGTATCCACAAACTCGTCCATTGGTTTATCTCTCAACTCTCTTGGCTCTATATCTTTTATATCGATTGCATCATGCCCCTCCATTGTTATATCAGCCGGAGCTTGTATTTGCTTAATTATATCCTGAGCAGGATTAGGATTAAGAATCCAGGAGCTCATCTGATTTGCGTCGTTTGAAGCTGTACCGACGTTCTGGACAGGCATCTGCATGGCCCAAGAGTGGTTTTGTGCCTTGCTGCTTCCTCCGAGTTCGTGAAGAGAATTAGAACCCTGGGAAAGTAAATGATTTACTTGTGGAGGTGCCTGCAGCTGATCCATTCTAATTCCCCTATCACCAGCAGCATTGAGATTAGGATGGTTGTTTATTGAATGCTGCACAGGTGTAGATACTCCAGGCCGAACAATATCGCCAGTGTAGGCAGCGCGATTATTTTCTGCTTGACCTCTTCGTTTTAGCCTGCCACCCACTTTGTTGCGAGATTGAATATTCTCTCGTTTTAGCCTGCCACCCACTCTGTTGTGAGATTTAATATCCTCTACACTTGCTTGTTGCGATTTAATATCCTCCAGAGTGCTAATTTCGGATCGAGGACGGGACATCGGCTGCATCATTTTTGCCGAATTAAACATATCATTGTTCCACATGTAGCCCCTCTGATATTGACCATATCCATTCATTTGGGATTGGCCACCAGAAAATCCATTAAAGTAAGTATTAGGATTCGCTGTCACAGGCCCTGTGCTGCTTTGAACGGGTGTGGGACTATGAGGAATTGAATAATACCATGTTGTACCTCCTCCTAGTCCTCCTGTGGGTGTGGGTGTGGGAGTAGTGCCTCCTCCTAGTCCTCCTGTGGGTGTGGGTGTGGGAGTAGTGCCTCCTCCTAGTCCAGCTGCCGGTGTATAAGTACTTGATCTGAGCCCTTCTAGGTTCTGTGAAAACTGTGGAGTAAGGAATGGAGGGGCTGAAGGTGACGAATATGTGCCTGAGTATCTTCCAATTGTTGCGGCAATGGCGGGCTTTGCCTGATGCAATAACCATTCTATTGTGTTTGTGCTCTTTTGGAAGCCCAGCAAATGGGTGAGATTTAAAAAATCCTTGGATGCCATGGGCAATATCCAATCAACGGTTTGCCCGCCTCTGTCGAAGCCCAGCTCTCTGGTCAGCTCTTGCAAACGCCCTGTTTGATTTGGCAATAACCAATCCAGCTGTCTGCGTGCATTCTGGAAATCTGGGGACTGTTTGGCTCGGACCATTTCTAGTAACCAATCGATGGTTTGCCTGCCACTGTTGAAGCCCATATCTTTGGTGAGCTCTGCGATGAATTTGGCTCCCTCGCTGCTAGGTAATAAAAAATCGACGGTGGATCCTAGAGTTTTGAAATCCAAAGCTCTAGTAAGCTCGTCTAACCTTTCTTTACAGGCATCTGGTAATTGAACTCTCGGGGCCCTTGTGGGCGCCTCCTGCTTCATTTCTTCTTCTGTGTCGGGTTTTGTGGTTGTCATCTTCGGTTTTTTTGGAGGAGAGGCGGGCAGAACTTCTTGCTGGAGCGGGAGCGGGAGTACTAGCAGCTTTCCTTTTAGCGGGGGCCATTTGATTTTGGGTGGAAGGGTGAGATGGAGAGCCCTTCAACGGATGGAGATGTCGACGATCCCTGAAACCAAAATATGCAGAGGAGAAAAATAATCAGAAGTCGACGATCCCTGAAACGAAAATATTCTTGATGAAACAACGAGTGGTAATTGAGTGGGTATTTATAGTATTTACTGAATGCAACCCTCTTCTTATATTTGGGTAACGCATAGTATTTACTGAATGCAACCCTCTTCTTATATTTGGGTTTTGGGTAACGCGTGGGATGGTTGGTCCCTTTGGTGGAACTCACCAAACTTTTTTTTAGGAGTTAGTTAATTAGGGTTAACTAGCACAGCCGCAAACTTTTGCGGCTGGTGAACCCAGAAAGGTTTAGGCGGTCCTTGAAAAGAAAATTGTCCTAGAAAATGAAACGTTAATTACTCCGAACTAGAAAATCAAAAGTTAATTATTTAGAGGTGGCAATCAACTAGCCGCCATAGTAAATTTTAAATATAATTAAGTAAAAGTAAAAAAATAAACATGTAAATTGATGTCTTTATAATAGTGAAGAAGTTAGTGGTTGAAATCACAACCATTGATTTATTGGGACTACTAAGAATATTCCATCAATATTTAATCTTGTCCATACAAAACTGATTAAACACTAAAAACCTATTAAATGTGCCCATTATCAATAGGTGTACGCCTTTGGGCGTAATTATGGAGCAATCCTTTTTTTTTTAGGTAAAAAAATGGGTTTGAATCCGGCCAGATTTTCAGGGGTAGTTTGAGTTTGTTATGGATGAAAGTTCCTTGCATTTCAAATCCTTACCCTAGGGATTTTGCCCCATTTTAAACCAGCCTAGATAACTCACAAAATGGATCAGACTTCTAGATCAATCGGAAATTCAAAACTGCTATGGAGGGAAGATTGCTCCCGAGTTAGCCCACTCCCTCTACTTATATTTGGGAACGCATGGGATGGTCTGCCCCTTTGGTGGACCCACCACCAAAATTAAAAAATTTGAATGGTTAGTGAGTTGAAGTTATAGGATGTTAGACCATGTAATGGTCTTTTGGAGGAGAGAAATTCAAACATTTATTGAAAATGTTAAATTTTATTTTCAAATAAAATAACTATATAATAATAATAATTTAATTTTAAAGTTAAGTTGAGTTAAACATCAAATTGGTTTATGGGATTTTTTTGTTTGTGGGATAAGATACTCTTTTCACATAAAGATTTAATTATTAAAGTTTATAAACTTATACACATACTACTCTCTACATTTCAATACATCCCTCTTTGAAATAGAGGAATTCCTTGTATAATGCATAGTACTACATATTAATTAGAATGTCTTTTTAACTTTATAACATAGTAATTCAACATTTTTAATTAAAAAAAATTAAAGCTTATAACATAATAATACATATTAACTAGGGTCTATTTAGTTTTTAGAGGTTCTTTATCTTCTAAGGATTTAGTTATACGACTCAATTTGGCCAATGTCTATTTAATTTTCAAAGGTTGTTTATCCTCTAAATGATTGGTCAAGTGATACGACTTAGGCCACACTAAGACATTATAACCAAGTTGGTCGCACTGAGTTAGTCATCTAGACACTAACATAAGCTTTATGCAAGTTTGAGAATGAGGAAGTGTTTTGTGAAAGGTAAAGGTATAACTAGTAATAAAGCACATTAATTTTTTTCTGCATAATAAAGTACATTAATCTTAATCAAATCAAGTACAGTGTAAATTAACATAGAATTGCAAATTCTTTTTAAATAGAAAAACGACTTTAACGAGATAACAAGATCATGGTTCAAAGAATTAGTTCAACCATACATCTATTGCCAATCTAAAATATTGATCTACAAAGAACTGTGACATCAAAGTAATACCATGTATCCTTTTGAATCAAGCTACGATTCAAATCAAATATGAGATTAGTGACCCTAGGTGCACAATCCCTTCACTTTGAAGATAATTGATAAAATTGCGACTTATGTCGCATTGCACACAACTACCAAGCAAGCAACGATGCTCAATTGTAATAAGAGGTGAGCTCTTTTTTTCTAGAGAAGAAAAGCATGGATTCTATTTATAGTCGAATGGATAATTACATTCCTTAGGTACCTTTGACACTTGTCCCAAAGATTTGTCCAAAATAATTATCTTTTCAGACTTAGATTCGACTTCTACTTGTAATCATTCAAAAATATAATGACCTCCCATGATACAAAAGGTCCTAAAACCAAGTTCATTTTAAAAGTTTACTCCAATCACTGAACTTTATACATACCCTTGCATAAGAAAATTATATTCACTATAAAAATCTGAACAATACAGTAGAAGATAGCATTTGGCACTAGTAACTGAAACCTTCAAAGACTTGGTTTTTTTAGTTTGCGACGGGACTCCATTTCGTGATTCATCGAACATCAACCTAATGGCCATCCTCAGAGAGACCGCCAACTATTATGTTGAGTTCTCATAAAATATGTGTTTACAATCAATCCATGAAATAATTTGAAAGAGCCTTGAGACTGGTTTCATTTGATATGCTAGTGGCATGAGAGTAGCGTTCTGAATCAAATTTACACCTCTCATATAGTTGATAATAAGTAGAGAATACCCAAAAACCTACATACAATCAATTCATTTCAAAATTGCCAATTTTAGAAGACTTCTTATAGCTAATAGTTTAGTTGAATCATTTGTTCTTAGAGCCAAACCTGCTTTGAATTTGATGAAATTACTTTCAGAAAAAATAAAATTCCATCAACACTGATGAAATATTGAGATTGTTGGTTCTTTACTTCTTCTCCGGATGACCTAGGTTCAGATCTGAACAAGCTTCCAACAAAACACTAAAAAACTATCGAAATATTGAGATTGTTGGTTCTTTACTTCTTCTCCGGATGACCTAGGTTCAGATTTGAACAAGCTTCCAACAAAACACTAAAAAACTATCGACCCTCCTGGTAAAGCTAGAAGGCAACGCCGCGCACAGGGTGCACAACACAGTCTCACCCGAGATAAATTTTATGGGTGACTGCAATAATCAATTATTTGCAGTCTATGAATGAGTTGGGATCTGTGATTGTGTTCTTTCTTCCTTGTGCATCATCCTTGTTAATCAGTCAAGCACTTCTATGATTTATTCATCTTTAAACCTATACATGCGTGCTGATATCGCTACTTTAACCATTCATTCATAAGCTAATGATCAAAATAAAGTAAACATTCATTAACAATCACATAGAACACAAGGTTTACTTTGGTTCACCCCCTCCTGGGGCTACATCCACAAAGATCTGACTTCTCTTCTATTTTATTTGTTCTGCTGCAAATTCTTGCACTGCGCGTATTACATCTTTAGTAATACAATCAAGATTGAGGGTACGAACCCTCTATGAGGCTGACTAGATCACACCATGCTCCTCATCCAGTGACCTAACCCTCAAAGACAACCTTACTCCACTCTTCGACAAGACTCAGTACAATCAATAACTCACACAGTCATAATAGTCAACTCTCTCTATTATCATTCTCTATCTTACGATCTTATCACCTTTGTATCTCTCTTCTATCATCTATCTATATATATCCCTCTTTGACTTCCTAGGTCCTTATTTATACTATTTTATCGTCTTGTAGCCGTTAAAACATTGTCGAAAACCCTAACTCTACCATGGTTAGGCTTGTCTGCCTGCGCACCACATTGCTTTTCCTCTTGCATATTGATTTTCCTTATTTTTTTGCATGATGCTTTCTTGCCACCTGTTGCGCGCCCTCAAAAATTAGGTCTTCATTTTCAAAAATAGGTCTTTCCCAAAATAGATATTTTCTACAAATATAGGCCCGCGCCCAAAATATACTTCCTTCTCAAAATAGGCATGCGCCGAACATGCCCCCAACACTGACATTTGGCTCTTCGGGAGCCACTTAGGTTGTGCGCACTCCCTTTACAACGTTTTCCAAACTGTGGAACTTCTCTGCTAGTTCCTTTCCCTTTTCCTCATCTGTGCAGCTTTGTCTGTGAGCACCTCACCTATCAACATTGTTTTCTCTTCCTGAAGTAATGCTCTGCCCTCTGAATGTGGTTGTTCCACACTCGTATTCTCTTCCTCCAGCTGCATAATCATCTGTGTTGCTTGTTCCTGGAGGGATTCCAATTGGGTTTTCCTTTCTTCCTTATTTATCTGCGTTGTCTTTAAATCTGTCCGCAGAGTCTTCATTTCTTGAGTGCCCTTCAAGCGCTCCATAACACTCATTTTTTTCTGCCCTTTCTTTAGCTCTTGTATGGAAACGTTGATTTTCTCCTCTTGTTGGTCCCACTCTTGGACCTTTTCATCCTCTTCTAAAACTATACAAATCTACGCTGTTTTGTCGAACCACTCTGCGACTTCCTTGCTAATTTTTCCATCTTCGCTATATGGAATGTGAATTATTGTTCTCTCTATTCTCTAACCTTAGGAGGAGTCCTAGGATTAATATTTTCTTTGAGCTCCTTGATTTCCTGGTTATATTCGTCAATCTTCTACGAAACAATTCATATATTTTCTTTTTCTCTCCTCTGTAGTGCTTGCACGTTTTCTAGGATGTGGTCGTATGCCACTATTATCCCATGTTCTATCTTATCAACGTGTTCTTTCTCCTCCTACTTCTCCATGGTCAGTTGGTCGTAGGTGATTTGTAACATTCCCGTGACTCCCCTACCCACCTCCAAGTTAGTCATATAGGCATGGGCTCTAGATTTCACTTCTTGCATTATGTCAGCTTGGAGTCCGTATAATGCCTTGGTGGGTATCTACAACATGACTACTTCAAATTTCTCAATTTCCCCCATGGATTTTTGTGTAGTCTCTTGATCCATTCTGATCATTTGGCAAGTAACCGTGAATGTCTCCCTTCCTTGCACTACCAACTGTACTGCCTCCTCTCCTTGTTTTTGCGTAGGGGGTGGCTATGTCTTATCATGTCGTTGCGCTATGGCCTGTGGTAATGCTTGACTCCGTAATTGTTGTAGAGTGCCATGATCTCTTCTCTTTGTGCCTCTACAATACAGACCACTGCTTCCCCTTGTCTTCGAACTTGTCGGTGACGAATTCAACATCATCCTCTGTCCGGGTGATTATTAGGTCTTCTTTGGTATGCTTCCTCTTTTTTTGTGTCTCATATACCTATATTGTTTTCCTTTTTGTCTGTGAGGGTTGTGCTCCACTCCCTGTAATGTGTACCCTTTCTTCACCGGTCTGTGATGTCTCCCCCTTTATGGCAGCCTCCTGGCCTTTTGTCCTAGGCATTGTTGTTTTCCTCCTTGGTCTTTTGGGAAGTGCGTTGATTCTCGATGGTTTATTCGACACTGCAACCTTTCTAGTGTTATCGGCTGGGCTATTTGTTTTCACTGAGGAACCTTCTTCAGCCTTTCCCTTGGGCTTGGTGGGTTGTGTCGTGGTTGGCTTCATTGTTGTTTTTTCTACTGGAATCTTCCACTATGCTGGCCAATCTCTGATTATCCAGTCAATTTATTCCTTTGTGAGAAAATATTGCATCTCCAACCATGCCTTCTTTGGATCCCTTGTGGCCTGGATCAACATGTGATGCATTATGGATGGGAATAGGCACTCTAGCCTAGCACACCTCTATTGGTCTTTATTTGGAGATTTCTCTTAAGCATTCGAGGATTATGGATGGACATAGGCACTCTAGCCATTGCATTCCATGTGATATCTCTGATTTGCATAGATTCCAGAAACGTGTCAGGTAAATTGAGGATTTTCAATGGTCATTCTCCTATTTCAGTAGCAAAATGAAAACACAAATTTACCCTTTGAAGGACAAAAATGTTGAATTATTAGCACTAGTGGCTCGTCAAAGTCAACAATTTGAGAAATGGAAGGAGAATTTAACATGTTACATGAATTGGTTCTATGTCTAGCCAGAAGTTCCCAATATTAGGTTTCTCTTTCAAAGATCTCCCTCAGGTTTGCCAAAGTTGCAATAAGAGATAAGGAAGTATTTCAACAAATTCATGAAGACGTAGCAAATGGAAACATAACTTTGGAGCTCTCTCTTCAAGCAAACATTTAGTGGGCATGTTTTCTTTTAAACTCAAGCTCTTACATTTTATAAGTCAATTTCAGTTCTATCTCAATTTATTAGGCTTTATACTAGTAGATTTTTCATCTATGGTGCCAAAACTGTAAGAACTACTCAGATAGTTGGCATTTATTTTGGAATTTTGGGTTTGTAGCATAGTTACCAACTTAACAAGAACCCTCTAGAGTTATCATTTTTTAGGTCACATTTAGAAGGTTTCTTTAACCTCTATTTTGAAAAATTATGCTACCACTAGCACTTTTTTTCTTTTCTTTTTTTTGGTTGGGGGGGGTTGTTGATCTCTTTTCCCATCAAGGATAAGATTCAACATCGTAGGGTATTCTCATGGAAGTACATATACCCTCTATTTTTTTTTTATAAAGGCGATGTTTCTCTCTTTATCACTTAGATGGTAGTTATATTATGGTTTTGGAAAATCAATTTCTCATTCATCGAACATTTAATGCCTGCAAGTGGAACACATAAAGATAAAAGATTTCATGGTAATAGTTGGACACATGAAAAACAATGAAATTTTTTTCATTCCATAATAGCCATTTCCCACATCATAGAAAGAGAAACCAAAACATTTGAAGCAAGACACACAAAACATAGAGAACCATAGATGGTCCTTTCCAAAGAACTTTAAATGATTTTGTACTATTAAATGGCTAGAGTGCCTATGCCCATCCATAATGCTCGAATGCTTAAGAGAAATCGCCAAAACAAGACCAATAGAGAAAAAGTAAAACAAAGAGCCAAAACAGAGGCAAAACCAATGCTTAGAGTCCCTATCCTCCAAAAACAATGGACTAGAGCTAGATTGTAGAACCCATCTAGAAGAAAGGGTGGAGAAAACCAAATAAAGTATTTGAAAGCAATCAAATCCTCCGAACGAGAACACTTGAAATCACTAGAGCCCATCCACAATAAAATCTCACTTTTAAAACCAAACTCCATTCTCTCAAGCTTAAATATCAACTCTCCTTCTAGAAGCATGAAGTGTGAGAGATATACGAAGGGGTAGGTTGAATAAATACTCATCTCTCTGGTCTTAAATCATTTCTCGACTTGTCCATTAATTTCTTATGCATGTAGATTATAAAGTATGGATACCTATGTTTCTTGGGAGCTACGACATTGATGCAAATCAGATCTTTGTCAAACCTTCTTCTGAATTTGTAATAAGCATGTAATGTTTATTTTCCTCTTTTCTGGCAAAATTGGAAGTGGAGATGAACCATTGTGATGGTTGGCCTTCCAAAGGCAACCCATTAAAATTGAAGGTTGTAGGAATAAAGGAGATGCAAGGAGAAGTTGGGGAAGACAGTAGCAGAAATAAAATCTTAAAGAGGCAAACTTACTTGAAGATCAATGGATGAAAGAGTGAATGAGTCTATACGCGATGTGAAAAGGTGCCTCCTAGCCATGGCCATTTGCAATTTTTTATTATTATCGATGAGTAACAATACACATGTATCTAATTCCAGTATTTATCTCATGAGCTTAATAAAATGCTCATTGATACAAAAGTCTACGTGTAATTGTTTCAATTTCGTGGACATGGTGTGGGTTCATTAGTTTATTGTGTGTTTGAGCACTTTGGGTTATGGATGTTTTCATGAAATCTATAAAAATCTCAATCTTGTAAACATAGTGTAGGCACCCTGGTCTTTTCATGGGTTTAAAAGAACACTAGTTTGTCTAACTCCCCGAGTTGAATCAGTATTGTTGGGAGTTTTTCCTTTTCCCACAAGCCATCCACAACACTTTATTGCTTGATGAGATTTTTTTCTCTTCCACGGAGCCATACATTCAATTCTACACTTACCTGGGTGAATTTACATACCCTTTCATGTTTTATTTACCACCCCGATGAATTTACATAACCTTGCATGTTTTATTTACCGCCCTAGTGAAGTTACATACCCCTAGATGTTTTATTCGTTGCCTAGACGAATCCACACCCCCTTGGTCATTTTATCCAATGATTGGGCGAATTTACATTCCCCTAGGTGTTTTATTCACTTACCTAATTGATTTTCCCTTATTGGTCATTTTCCTTTCATTTTTGGGTTGAAAATTGGTTTTCGTTGTTGTGAATGGGTAGAGTTATAATTGGTTGGTTGGTATTATCTACCTTCAACAAGAAAAAAATATTAGTAAAAGAAGAGGCTACTAAATTTGTTGACGAGGCTATGTATTCAAATTACAAAAACACATCGAAATTAAAGAAACATCCATGTTGATGAGACGAACATGCCATATGCATATCGTTTATAGATCACATGGTATAAGAGTAGGTTCATTAGATACCTTGAAGTAGCTACCATGGGAAAATCCTTGAAGAGGGAGAAGCTGGAAGAGTTGAGAGACTTTAATAGGAAAAACGAAGAAGAAAGTCAGTATTGGAGGTAGAGAGCAGATGAAATAGAAAAAGAGCTTTCCAAGCATCAGGACTCCTTCACAACTATGAGGGAAGAATTAGAATTGAGCAGATTGCAACTCTTGTAGTTGGGGGAAAAATTCATTGAGCTAGATAATTGGCAAGAGGAGAGGTTCACCAAATTCATTGCTCAGTTATACCAAGATTTGGTAGTGAAGGAAGAGGCCTTGAAGGATGTAGAATCATTTGTCCAAGAGACCAAGCAAGTCCCTTTCATTACCACTATCAAAGATAGCACCATGAAAGAGGAAAGCATGGTAAAGTCGCCTTCCAAGATCCTTTCTCAAGAGACCTTTGGTGACTTTGAAAAACACACTAGAGACATCGGTTCCAAGCTCATGAGGAAAATGGGATATGATGGCAAAGGGATAGGAAAATAAGGCCAAGGGATTCAGATCCCCATTGTAGCTCAAAAGAGGCCCAAGTATTAAGGCCTAGGATTCGGTGGACAAGAATCCATCACAAGTTCAATTCAAACCATCTTTTTCAAGGTAAAAGGAATCATAAAAGAAGTCATTCCAATGGAGGAAAAGGCAGATGGAAAAGGAGTGTGTAGCAAGACACTCAAATTCGCTAGTAGAGACTTGGAAGAAGGAAACAAAGAGATGATTCTGCCATCCAGATTCACTCCAATTCTTGGGGGACCAAGCAGCGAATATGACAAGCATCATCACAAACTGAAAATGTACGGAATAGTTTTTTTTTGTTGCAAGAAAATGGGTCACAAGGCTAGTGATTCTAAGCACTCTAGAAGGCCAAGTAGCCCATGCGTGAACTGTTTCAAGTGCTACAGATTGAATGGACATTGGGAGACCAAATTTTGGAGGCTTCACCCAAAACTCCATCCCAAGAATTGAATGACCAAGAAGAAAGATTGGAGAGTCAAGGTCAAGGGGAAATAGGAGTTGCTTGCACTTCCAGCACAAGGAGTAGTGGTTATCTAACGACCTATTACAACAACAAAGGTGATCTCTAACCATGTGATGGACAACAGGGTTATGCCAACGACAACCCCTAATCAACTCTTATCTTCCATCCTACAACAAAGGGACCTTTTCTTGGAGATTTACTAGAGCTTGCTTGATGATAGGAGAAGAGGATTAAGGGGAGTTGAATATTTTGGTGACCAATATTACAAATGGAGAGGTTTGATCTGAATCATATCTTTGTCAAACCTTCTTATAAATTTATTTTCATTTTATTTTGTCTTTTTTTTGGCAAAATTGGAAGTGGAAACAAACCATTGTGATGGTTGGCCTTTGAAAGGAATCCCATTAAACTGAAGGATGTAGGAACAAAGGACATGCAAGGAGAAGTTGGGGAATATAGTATCATAAATGAGAGCTCAAAGAGGCCAAATTGCTTGAATATTAGTGGACGAAGGAGTCAAGGAGCCTGTCCACAATGAGTGAAGCTGTCTATGAGCCATGACCATTTGCAATTATTTATTTATTTATTTGTTGTGAGTAGTAATACATATCTTTGTATATCTCACCCCACTGTATTTATCTCTAAATCTTAATAAACTTCCCATTGATGTGGAAATCTACGTGTAATTGTTTCAATTTCGTGGCTATGGTGTGGGTTCACTAGTTTATTGTGTTCTTGAGAACTTTGGGATATGAATATTTTCATGAAATCTACAACAATATCAATCTTGTAAACACATTGTAGGCACCTTTCTCCATTCATTGTTTTTAAGAGAATGATGGCTTGTCTCACTCCCTAAGTCGAATTGGTATTGATGGGCGGTTTTGCTTTTCCCACAAGCTGTCCACAAAAGTTTATTGCTTGATGAGTGTTTTCCCTCTTCCATAGATCTATACATTGAATTCTACACTTAACTAGGTGAGTTTACATGCTCATAGGTGAATTTACACCCTCCCCTGGGTGTTTTATCCACTGTATGGGAGAATTTACATTACCCTGGGCATTTTATTCACTTACCTGGCTGCTTTTCTCTTGCTGGTAATTTTCCTTTCATTATTGTGTCGAATTTTGTTTGCTGGTGTTGTGAATGGGAAAATTTATAACTGGTTGGTATAATTTACCTTCAACAAGAAAAAATAATTAGTAAAATAAGAAGCTACGAAAGTTGTTGCTACAAAAGTTGTTGAAGAGGATGCGAATTCATATTACACAAAAAAAAAAAAAAATTGAAGAAGAATCC
>CBVK0100240130.1:0-13649 GCA_900067695.1 Picea abies | reverse complement strand
CCTTATGATTTAAATGCTACTATTATCATAGAATAATTACACACTGAAAATATCAACAAGACTTAGTGAACTTGATGAGAGGCTGTTGTAGGTAAATATTATATCAGATTATATATTACAATTGAGGGCCCGAATATATATACTTGGGCGGAGTGCCCTTTCATTAATGGACATATCTTTTACATTATTATCTTTCCATTAATTAATTAATTATTGATTATTTATATATTTATACATTATATATATAAATATATTATTTATATATTATATTTATGTTGATGATTATTTTCTCACATGCACGTATAATTAATATAGATCACTCCATCCTATAGCAGGAAATGTGAGAGCCTATCGAGTCTTTATCACTCCTCGTCAAATAAGCATGACTGCTAAGAGAAATACTACACTTGGGTCACTCACCACTAGCCAAATCAACATGGCCCCATGAGTGAATGCATCATTCTCCCTTGGGAAAATCAACATGATCAATCTGGGAGAATGTTTGCCCGATGTTGCTAACTGGAGAAACATCAAAATCTTGGGTCATTCACCACTAGCCGTATCAGCATGGCCCCATGAGTGAATTTATCATCCTTCCTTGGTACAATCATCATGATCAATTTGGGAGAATGTCTTCCCAATGATACAACATCAACACTTCCTCTTAGCGAGAGAGACATTTTTCATCATGCTTACCTTGTCTCTAAAGTATAAAAACTTCACCCTAGATAGAGGCTTGGTGAGAATGTCCACAATCTTCTCATACGTGGATATGTACTAGATATTTATTACTCCCTTCTATACCATGTCTCGAATGAAGTGATACTTGATATCAATGTGCATCGACTTGTCATGAAATATTGGATCATATGAAAGCTTGACACAACTTTAATTATCACAATGTATCAAGGTCGTTTCTAGCTCCTAATCAAATAGTCCTACAAGAATATTTTGAAGCCATACCACTTCATGACTTGCGATAATGGCTGCGATATACTATGCTTCTACTATAGTAAGTGCTACAAGAGTCTTCTTCCTGCTAATCCAGGATATCATAATTGATCCTAAGCTTAAGAAACACCCAAAGATGCTATTTCTCTCTACTGGACTCCCTGCCTAGTCATAATATGTATATCCCTATAGCCTCACTTCACCACCTGAGAAATATCTTAGACCATATCCAACTGTACCATGTAGGTACCTCAACACATGTTTTTCCGCAACCCAATGAAGTGCCTCGACTCAAATATAAACTGGATCAAGGTTCTCACTACAAATAAAATATCTGGCCTGGTGTTAACCAGTTACTTCAAGGGTCCAATCAACTTCCTGTACATAGTGTGATCCACCAAATCTGAATTTGAAGTGGAATCACTCATGTTCTTTAGATTTTTCATCATAGATGTAGCCATGGACTTGCATTCCATCATATTGAATCTAGTCAAGATCTCAATTGTATACTTTCCTTGTCCAAGGAATATCTCATCCAGTTTCTGCCACACCTCCAATCCCAAGAAATAATGCATCAAGCCAAGATACTTCATTTTGAACTTTGAGGCTAACTCCCTCTTTCACCTGACAATGAGTCTCTCTGTGCCCGTAAGGAGAAAATCATCAACATACAACACTAATATCAAAGGATAACCAACCAAAAACTTGTAGTAAAGGTTGGGATCCACTTCACTCTTGGTGAAACCTAAAATCATCAAGTATCCATCAATCCTAGAGTAGCATGCCCTGGGTGTCTGCTTGAGTTCATACAAGACCTTTTTCAATTTGCAAACATGAGACTCCTCCTCATGTATCAAAAATACCTGTGGTTTGTATATGTAGAATTCTTCCTCAATCACACCATTGAGGAATGAGGTCTTTACATCAATCTAATGTAATCACCAACCCATGATTTAGGCAAGAGAAATGATAGTCCTGATGGAAGTGTACTTGGCGACTGGAGAAAAAGTCTCTTCATAGTCCACTCCCTCTTTCTAAGAGAATCCTCTCGACACAAACCTCACTTTGAACTTATTGATGTTTCCATATGCTGCATTGTAACGACCTCCTATCTACAATGCGTACCCAAAACTCCCAACAAACTACATTCTTTTCATGGCCAAATGGCGGTAACAATTTCAACATTTCCAGAACAATTCACACAAACTTGCTCATAACTATCTCCCACACATCATTCTTCATGATGGACTGATACTCTTCCATCATGGAATCCTTACAAACATGTTGGACTGTTGCCTCCTCATAACTGGAAGTTTTGGAATCAATGATGTGATTCATCAATGCCATATAACTCGAGAACCTATGAGGTCATTTTCTCTCCCTGAAAATACCACTGGGAGATGCATGCCCCTGTGCATCCTGCAAAGTGTCATGAAGCCAAGTTGACCTCTTCCTGTCCACGATAATATATCTAGGTAGATCCACTGGATTTTCTAGCTCTAATGACTTCTCCTGATAGTCTGAAGGATGATCAACTGGAATAGAGGGAACTAAACCCTTATCCTTTAGAGCCTATTGCTCATCACTATCAAACTCCACATGAGACTATCTATACCTCCTAAAGCATACTTGTTCATCAAAGGTGACATCACGACTAACCTCAATATGACTTTGTCTTGGAATGTAGATTTTGTAGGCCTTCAAAGTATTGTTGTATCCCACAAAAGTACCATTCTTTCCACAAGGTTCTAACTTTGTCCTATTCTCCTTGGGAACATGGATGTATACTGGACAATTCAAGATACTCAAATGACTGACATTTTGTTTCACACTTGTAAAATCCTCCTCAAGAGTCTTGTCCCCAAAGATCTAGTGAGGATTCATGTTTTGGACGTACACTATTGTAATGGATTCCTCTCCCCATAAGAACATGGGTAAATCCTAATCATGAATCATTACTTTGGCAACCTCTACAATGGACTTGTTCTTCCTCTCTACAATCCCATTCCGTTGTGGGTTGTAAGGAACAATAAACTCCCTCTTGATCCCTACCTCCTTGTAGAAATCAATAAATTCCATGGAAGTGTACTCTCCTCCATTATTTGACCTCAACACCTTTATCTTATTCACTGTCAATTTATCTACCTGAGCGCTAAACTCTCGTAATCTTCTGAAGACTTCATCCTTGGTCTTCATGAAGAATATCCAAGTCTTCCAGGATAAATCATCGATGAATATCACATAGTATAGGAATCCACCAAAATATTAAATTGTCATAGGTCCACATACATGTGAATGTACTAGATCCAAGATCCCATTGGACATCACTACTACATTTGTACCCAAAATCCGACGACTAATTTGTCTGAAATTCGACAATTATGCATCTATAATCTGATGACATTAGTTTTTTTAAGCATCAGTGGCACGTCATCGGATATATGACAGAAAAAATCATCTGTCAGTTTGTTGACACATCCCCATCAAATAACCTACTGCATTTTCTTGAATATTTAATATCAGTATCCGTCGAATATCTGACACATAAACAATTAGTTAACCGCCTCTTGTAGACGTCAGATCAATGTTGGTTAACCACCTTTTGAAGACATCGGATCCATGGCATGGTCATCGATGATTCAAACCCTACAACCTTCAGATCCATGGAAGGGCCATTGATGATCCAACCCCCACAACTTTTGAATCTATGGGCCAATGATCAGAGGATTCCCTTCTAGCCAACACTAATCCGATGCCTATAGGTGTTAGACCTATAACACAGTCTTTAGTCACATTCTCATGGGCATCAGATATCCGATGGGTCTAATTTAAAAAAAAATAAATTAAAATACCTATAATAGGGATATACCCATGGATATATCCCTATATACCTTTTCCAAGTGGAGTTGTTGCAGATTTATAATTATATATCCCTATATACCTTTTCCAAGTGGAGTTGTTGCAGATTTATAATTACAATTTTAATATCTTTATTACCTCTCATGTACATACCCTACAATCTTTGTACATACCAACCATTAAACCATAATATATTTGATTAATAGAACTTATATTAATGGGAGAATCATTATATGGTTGTTTTTATTGTAGAAATTTGACTTGACAATACTAGATAATCCTGCTAAACAAAATGTTGTTGCAGATTTTGTTTCAAGACTAACACTTAACACAGATGAAGAGAATGTGGATGACTCTTTCCTAAATGAATATTTCTTTGTAATAGCACTACAAACCACCTCATTATAGAAATTTTTTGTCAACGCTTTTCTTACAAAGAATGGCTTGAGATTATAAAGAATAGTTCCACATACACATGGATCTAGGGTTACCTATTCAAACTTGGACTAGACCAAGTAATTAGGCATTACATAAGAGAATACAAGGTCCATAACATGCTTCATGCTTTTTATGATGAACCTAATGGAGGCCATTATGCTACAAACACGAAATGCAACAAGGTTCTTCAAACATGATACTATTGGAAAACCCTTTACAAGGACACTGAAGCACACATGTCACATTGTTATGAGTGTTAGAGAATGGGGAAACCTACAAAGAAAGATGAAATGCAACTTGAACCACAAATATCAATGGATCCCTTTGAAAAGTTAGGCTTAGACTTTGTGGGACCTATAGAGCCACCATCCAATCAAAAGGAACATATACCAATTTGCAAAAAATACTAGACCAAATGGACAAAATTGAAGTCAATGAAAAATTCCAAAGAGGAAAATGTAGTAAAATTCCTCTATCAGAACATCTTTTCAAGATTTGAATTGCTAATATAGATTTTCATAGATCAAGGACTTAAATTCACTCCAAATCACATTGAGACTCATATGAACTTGTACAAGATCCAACACAATAAATTAGTTACTTACCATTCTCAAGAAAATAGCCAAGTAGAGATGACAAACAAAGAGATGGAGAACATTATAACAAATAAAATCAAGAAACATAGAAGAGATTAGGAAATAGGTTGACATAAGTTGTATGGGAATACAACACTACATGGAAAACCACCAGAATGTTTACACCCTATGAGTTTTTTTTATGGAAATAAGGTTATGTTACCCATAGAGTTTGAAATTCAAACATTAAGAACAACCCTCCAACTAGGACTTGAGATCTTTGAGGCACAATAGGAATGATTACAAGGAATCATAGAGACATCCTCTTTCATGGGAGTATTCAATAGTCCAAGGAGTTCAAGCAATGATTCTTAGAGAGTAGATTCAATCACATTATAGGGAATATAATATGGAACTTTGCTCTTTATACAAGAACTATATGACTAGAGATCCAAGTTCATTATCACTCAAGATAAGTACAGATGGGGCAGAGGAGACTTCACATTCTACATCTATTGCTCTTTAAATCCTATCTCAACATATATCTATATTGACTATTTCTTAACGTCAAGTTTTAGTGAGCTATTATAAATCATTTAGTTCGACTTATATTTTCATGTTTATAGAGAACATATTTGTGCCCAAATTGATAGGGGAAACCCATTTTGATGAATGGTTCTTTATATCTTGTGTAAGTTGAAATGTAATCCTTTCACTTGAATAATGAAAAGTCTATAATTTTTTTGTTGTATTTTTTTCTTTTAACAGATTGATCTTATCACAATTTGGTGGTGTTTGTTGACAATATAATTCCTTGGAAATTCTAAGGTTTTTTATTGCACTATCTCAAACCATCTCCTTCAATGATATAAACCAAAGGAGTAAGATGGGTATCCTTGGATAATGCACCTCTCTAGTGAAATATTTCCCCAAGTATCATTTGGCTTGGGCACCTTTTTGGAGAAGGAATAAAACTGGGAAGGAGCAGGTTTCTGATAGAATCTCTTTACGAAATCTACACTTACATTTATGCATTGTAGTGGAATTGACTTCATGCAAATTTTATCAACATATGTTGCAATTTATTTATAATCAATGAATGATTACAGTTCCTTTTCTTTAGAGACATAATCCATGAGGATTTGCTACACATTTAAGGAGAACTATGTCCAATGGAAGAATGCCAGGAGTTAGAAAATTTAGTGCTTTATTGATGGGCTTGGCTTTATTTCTCAAACCTAGCATACAAGGCAAGAAACAATTTACCAAAGATAATACATGCAAGGAAATGTTGTGAAAGTTGTATTGCTCTATGATTAGTTGCAAATTCTAAATTTCTATCGTTTCACAATATATAGAGAAAATTGGTTGATGACAACCAATGAGAAAATTATATACCTTTTGCATTAGCTTGCTACACAAACAAACTAGTTTTTAAATAATCAATGTTTACGTGAATGATCACTAAAATCTAGTGATCATGTTTCCTTCTAAATATTTCTTTCTTAATCTCAATGATCATCCTTTTCATTTTCCATTGATCCTTTTTTTCATTTTCCATATTGACTTTTGATGTATAGTCAACTAGAAGTGATGCTCCTGTGGTGAAAATGAAACACACCTCATATTTGAGGAGAGGAATGTACAACTCCTTCCCAAATATTTAGTTTATATA
The DNA here is from genome assembly GCA_900067695.1 of Picea abies. Taxonomy (NCBI): domain Eukaryota; kingdom Viridiplantae; phylum Streptophyta; class Pinopsida; order Pinales; family Pinaceae; genus Picea; species Picea abies. The sequence goes on along the minus strand of CBVK0100240130.1, from coordinate 7,151 downwards.
AAGGATTTATTTGCATACCAATAAAAAAGATAGGAAGGCTAATCAATTTTATAGAATGGTTGCAATACAATATAATTTTCATGTATATCCTTTAGAAGTATTAGGTATATCCTTTTTCAGGGATCTTGTTGTAGGGTTGCATAGGTTTCTTATGTGTGATGATGTTTATTATTATTGTGAAATGTGTGCGAAACTGAATTGGGACTGAGTATCATATACCAACTCATCCTTTCAGAACTAATTCCAAATCCATTCAGTTGTAAACTCATCATTTTAGAACTAAATACAAATCCATTCAGGTGTAACGGACCATAGTGAGAATGAATCCCTAAGGAATGGCCTAGTAGTTTGATGAATTCACTAGTGAAATGTGGATGATGAAAATATAAAAAGGTAGACATGGTCCATCCTTTTCTTTATTTTTTGTATAGCGTAAGTGGGTCTAATGGTTAAGAACATGTGTTTCCTCCTAAGAACTTACAAGTTCAATTCCAGAGAGGTTAGGTATGTATACCCATGTAGACTTTATTCCTGTGCAAACAACCAAGAACTTTTGTGTGAAGATAATGGAACTCTCTTGAACAAAGAAACGTTACACTTTTTAACTTCAAAATATAAACACAACGTTACACAACTTATCTAAAAAATATCCAAGAAATTGTTTACATGAGCTTTGAAAAACTATATAGATTACAATTCTCATCCAAGTAGGATTACATAATTTTTTGCATGATATTTGAAAAACTATATAGATTACAACTCACATCCAAGAAGGATTAAGGTGTTGAGCATATAGAGAAATTTCAAATTCTTCTCTAATATCAGGTGCACAAAAGACTGAATTTGCTATGAGAATTTCAGGTAAATTTACAAAATGCAAATTCTAGTTTAGAAAAACATAAATTTAAAGCCACATCTACCATATTTCTAAAACAATGGCCATAAAATCAGATAACCATCAATGTCCTCTTTGCAAGTATATAGTCTCCAAACCTCTTACAATTTATCACTTATGAGCAATTACTTCAGTAGCCATCCAAGAAAGGTCTTAACAATACAAAACATCTATGAACCAATCACTGAAAATTTGTACAGTGGAGATATTTCAACCTCACTTCCACTTTAGAATATCGGTGAAAACAATGAAATCAAGCTTTTACTAGAAAATTAGTTCAACTGTCATTAGCATGAACACAAAATTAATGTGTATGAAGTTTAAACATGTCATTTTACAGACAAACATGGACAAAATCTTAGGAATTGGGTGACTTCTTATGTTGGTAAAGTGTTTTAACTTCTGTTAATCATTTTGAGCGTTATCTCTTCCAAGGTTGATCATAATTCATAGTATATAATGGCTAATATGGGAGGAAAAACATATGTAATGAACCTAATAAACATACAATTAAGAAAATAAAATAATTATTAATGATATCAAAATATTCATTATATTATTATTAATTTAAGATTCAACCATGGGTCACAACCATCCTTTGACCATCCAAATAAAGGGTATGATAATTCGACAACTAGATCCACAACCCATTGTACATTTCACAATATTTATATCAATTCCTTTTATTGTAGTCATATTGTAGCTTTAAGAGGTTTCCTACGATGAGAATGTTCGACATGTAGAAAATTAACGAACATTGTTTCTATCATCAATGCATTTTCATAATGAGATAAATAAGGATGTTGTTTTTGTTGAGATGTTAGGTGTTCCTTTCTTGAGTTTCCTTCAAATTGTTTAAATATGTTTCTAAGTTATCTAGACATACCAGTTTTAACATCGAATTTAGGGGGACATGCTTCCACCCACTCTTAGCACAAATATTATAAAAAAATGCCTATTAATAGAATGTTGTTTTTGTTGAGATGTTTGGTGCCCCTTATTGAGTTTCCTTTAGACCATTTATATATGTTTATAAGATCTTAGAAATATAAGTTATAATTCCCAATTTAGGGGCACAATGCCCCCATCTATTCTCAGCACAAAGCTTGTAGACAAATGCAACTTTTAGACAAATACATATCACTAGGTTTCTCTCTTATACTAGGGATCCATTGACCTTGAATATTTGGAGAGATTCAATGAAGAGAACTTGAATTCCCCATTATATATTCTAGGTTTCCCCTCTTATCCCAAGCCACTCTTTAGAAGGCATCATTAGGCTTGACATATTTTATTTCATGAAGGTTGTCTTGGCTAGAACCGTCTCTTGTGATTTTGATGTAGATTAGCATATAATGATTTTTTTGACCTATTTTATTTTTCCAAACTTATATAGTGATTTTATTCCTCTCTTTTGACATAGAATTGTGTAGGGTTTAAATCCAAGTTGCAGGAAATCCCTAACCTACCCACGCAACAATACAAGAAACTCACCAAAATGGGCATGAAATGCCTAAAAAATTCCATAATCTATATAGTACAATGTTTCACGATTTAGAAACATCGTACGATACAAATTATGCTATTTTGGGGGAATTTTGGCATGAAAACTATGTGTTTTGAAGCATTTTTAAAGTTCCCCAGGGCCACCCAAGTTCCAATGAGGGGTGTGGGATCCATAAGAAGTCTAAAAACCATTAATCAATGGAAACTGAAGGAAAATTAACCTCTAATTTGTTTCTACGCCTATATGTATGTATGTATATAGTGTTCCCCCATGTACCTATTCGAGGGGGGTGATGTTTCCAAGCATTCCCATTTTTGAAACTTATACCCATTTCCAAGTTCCATGCAACTTAGGTTTAAATGTTTGGGTTTACCCTTTTGTTTTGTTTATTTTGTTAGATGTTTTATGCAATCCCAAATTGGCATTGTTACATGATGTCCTTTTGAGTTCCACTGACCTAATTGTGTCATTTATGGACACTAATATAATTTCTTTCTTTCTATAATCTATATTTACTTTGGGCCTTTTTCTAATGTTTTTAAGTCTAAAAACAAGATTGACAATATTATATGTGAGTAGTTAAATGGATAATTTTGTATACGCTATTGTAATTGAGACAACACTTTAGAATGGTTCATAATTTAGAATAAAATTCCAAAGAACATTTTTATTGAAGTAGTTCTCACTTCACTGACGAGACATGAGAAACTACAACTATGTGCATTGAAAATTTCATACCCATTGGGTGAGAGTAGGTGATATCTATCATGGTCATCAACTCACTACATCTATATGGTGAGAGTAGGTGATATCTATCATGGTCATCAACTCACTACATCTATATATGATTTTATTCAATATGATCTTAAGGACATCTTATTTGTTGACTTTAGTGTCACACTTTCTTCTCAGTACATTTTTTACAACTCTGTCTCTATATCATTCAATCTTTCCTATCAATTGGGTTTAGCTCTAGTGGTTGGGAGGAATGATTGTTATCCTCCCCACCTAGGTTCAATTCTCGCAAAGTGACATGTTGAGCTCTTAATGAGTATAGTGTTGTAATGGATTCGATCCCTATTGTTGACTGACATTGTGCCCTAAATATTTTAGGATTTACCCTGGGTACCATCCTTTAAATGAGGGAAAGTACTCTAAGGTTTTCCTCAGGTAGTGTAACCTAGAAATAATAATAATAATAATAATAATAATAATAATAATAATAGTAAATGAATGAATGAATGAATAAAATCATACAATATTTGCCTACATGTTAATTTTGGAATTCCAAATGTTTTGCATTACATCAGTGTAGAAACATAGTCAAATCCTTAAAAAGCATCATGTTTTTTTACTTTAGAATAAAGTACTAGATACCCAAGTGCAAGAGGAGACTTCTCACTACTAGATATCAAGAATGGATAAAATGGATATAAGAAAGAAGGGCTAAGAATGGATTGCAAGTTGAACCTCTTGAATGAAAACACGTAGAACTGGGAGAAGAAATACAAGAACTTGTTCACAACAAGTATGAATAGGGATTCCCACAAATGTTACATACCAATTTAACAATTCTATACCTCCATAGTGGTGATGTGGATAACTATTGAAACTGCAACATTGTCATGGTGAGCTTGCTACTAAACAACCATTATGAAACGATAGTGAGATAAAAACAAATATAGAATATGGAAAGAAAAAACAAAACAGGAAAACAAAAATGCAATTAGTTTTAGAATGAATCCCTACCCATATGAGAATTATATGACTCAAGAGGATACAAAAAGGATGAAATCACCCATATTGTATCCTATGGATTCAGACATACAACATATAGGGAGAAATAGTTAGAGAAGGAAGATTGAGTAGGGTTGAGATTAGTTTTTGAGGATTTGTTTTGTTGCATAGGGGCGTGCAAAACTTCTAGCTATGGGGTAATGATGGGCTTCCAAATTGTCCATTATTTGGCCCATCTTATGTAGAGCCTCATGTGAAACATTTATTCTTTTTAATGATCATTGAGGAAGTATGAATAGGGATTCCCACAAATGTTACATACCAATTTAACAATTCTACACCTCCATAGTGGTGATGTGGATAACTATTGAAACTACAACATTGTCATGGTGAGCTTGCTACTGAACAACCATTATGAAACGATAGTGAGATAAAAACAAATATAGAATATGGACAGAAAAAACAAAACAAGAAAACAAATATGCAATTAGTTTTAGAATGAAGCCCTACCCATCTGAGAATTATATGACCTCAAGAGGATACAACAAGGATGAAATCACCCATATTGTATCCTATGACTTCAGACATACAATATATAGGGAGCAATAGTTAGAGAAGGAATATTGAGTAGGGTTGAGATTAGTTTTTGAGGAGTTGTTTTGTTGCACAAGGGTGTGCAAAACTTCTAGCTATGGGGTAATGATGGGCTTACAAATTGTCCATTATTTGGCCCATCCTATGTAGAGCCTCATGTCAAACATTTATTCTTTTTAATGATCATTGAGGACATTATGACATTTGTTTCTATAACTATACATAATTTTCTTAATTGCCAAGTATGAATTTGATGAAATTGAGCTTGGATTTTTTGATGATTTATTAATATATATAATGTCAAAACTAATGTGAAATATATTAGGGTAAATATGTATACAGTTTTGAATGAATGAAATAAACTACATATAATAATTGAAGTAAATCACTACAATGCACATGAAAGACAAATAACTAAAACATCATATAAAAATACATATTCATGATTATTATGTACCTTTTAATACAATTTATGCAACCTCTATACATAGGCTAGTGATCAATTGCAATTCCTAGTGTGAAGTCCTGTAGAAATCAATGAACCACGAAATGTTAAATTTATGAAAAAGAATTTAAGAAATAGACATGCATTTCAAAATTAAAAATAATCTATAATACATAAGAATAAAGAGCATTACCTTATTGAGATTATATTTGTTTCAAGAATAGTTTAATATTCTCTACTGAACAGGGCCAACCACGTGAAGGTGGAAGCTCATTCATATGGCCCCTCCTCCCCCTCACATCACTCTCAATTCCCCATACCCAATGCATGTACTTGAAAATAAATGAATTCATGTGCAAATATGTGATTTTCATCATAAAGAAACTTCAACATTTATTCATTAAATACTTATAACATTCATTTATTCACCGATTCATTCATTCATTCACAGGAAAAAAATATTTCATGATATTAGTTTATATTATCAAAAATAATATGCCATAATGTTATTACAATCACTTCTTTTTTGGCGTTTTTCTTTTCACAAATTCAGAAATAAACTGATAATATTTTACAACTTCTTTATTAGTTCTTCTGGCCACCTCTGTAGCTTGTATTATTGTTTTTTGGGTCGTGTAGTCACGACATGGATGCTGTTGTAAGGTGCTAGAATCTATTGCAATAATGAAGAAATGTTAAATTGATATGTTTTGTTATTATCATTACAAGTATTTCATTAATAAATACAACATTAGAGTGGTGCTCTTTACTTGATGGGGCCACATCATGTACTTCATATTCCTATCTAGCTACCTCATCTTGTATAGGATGACCCTATGCATGATCTAGTGGATTTAAAACATCAAAGATTACAATTAATACACTATTTGCAATTAAAAATTTTAAACTGTAATCCATACTAATTTTTTTGTATCCCATGAATACATCCATTACCTGGATGCACATCATGACCTTCATTGGCTTGTTCTCCATCCTCAACATTATGTACTATATTTTCGCTTGCCTGCTTAAAACAAAGAGAATTGATATTTTATGGCCAAAATTAATAATGAATAGATTGAACAATTAATCAATCTTAAATAAACCTTGTTGATTTTATTTACCTATGCACATGATGGATCATTGGAAGAATGTGATTACCCAACGCTTAATATTTTTCGGCATTCAACAACAACTGCAAAGCCGTGATAGAAGCCAAGCCTCAAGTCTTCCTCTGTGGGCACTTCGTTGAATTGATAAGCTTGCAATTTTGCATAAGATCATCAATCTAGCTTTCATGGTGAAATAAAAACAAAGTTATATGCAATTTATTATTTGGATACAATATTTGAGTTATTGATACTTACAATTCATGCCACCGGATTGGAATAACCACCAGGCCCAAGCTTGTGCTGGCCATGTTTTTCTTGTCTGGCCTTTGTGGCCTTTGATGTGTCTAACAACCTATGAAAATTTTGAAATACGTTAGATGTTGCAAATTTCAGGTAAAAATAAAGAGTAATAAACATATAATTAAATTGTTCAAAGTATTGCATACCTTCTTGTTCCCGATGGTAAATTTCCTTGTTTTCTTAAAGCCCCATCCTTATAGTCATCCATCATGGATTTCCACTCCCTTACTGGAATCATTGGAGGGTGCTCATACCTAGGATTTTTTTCTAGATGAACTGTATATTGGTCCCTCACAATCTTTAGATGTTGGCCGACTTTCTTGAGGACCTTTGGTTGGTTGAAGGTGTCACCATTGAACAACCAAATCAAGTGATTAGTGAGGTCATATTTTAAATTTTTACTTTGTTTATCCCACCTTGTGCAGATGGTGGGCCCAAATATCTCCAATGACCAATCATTTAGATGTTTATAAAAAACATCATTTCTTGCAAAATGATCATGTGATCATTAGTTTAAAAAGAATGATCTATAAGTAAATTTCAATCAGATTATATATAATA
>CBVK0100240129.1:0-13650 GCA_900067695.1 Picea abies | reverse complement strand
TATTTTCCTTATTTGTCTGATCTATTTATGTGGCTACCCTTTAACAAATCCGTGGGATATCTCTTGGATTTATTTTGAACCTTGTGTTTACCTTGAAACCTTGAACCAGGTTTCAACCATCCTTAAAATCCAATTCATAAAACCCTTTAAATATTATCACAATAACCTGATGATGCCCTAGCTTGCCCTCTCACGGTCAAGTGCAACTTTAGGGACTAACACTTCCTATACTAATTTTTGTCATAGTGTGGTCAACCCATAAGGCATACAAGAGCGAAGTATTCCATTGACAATGATTATCTCCTATAAAATTGTTCAATATATTTACCGATTTTTTATTTGTGTATTCCACTTAGCCATTTCCCTATAGGCAATACACGGAATAAGTTTCGTGCTTGACCCAAAATGTAATGTAGAATTCTATGAATTTACTGAATATGAAGGTATTCCTATTATTATACATGATCTCTAAAGGTAGGACAAAATGAGAAAAGATGTTTAGCTCCAAAAAGGTGATCACCTATCCATATTTTACATTTTTCAATGGAACAACTTTAAACCACTTGGTGAAGTAATCCATAGTTGTAAGAATGAAAATATGACCAACTAAAAATAGAGGGATGATTGTGCCAATAAAATCCAAATCCCATTTAGAAAGAGCGCATTAAGGGACAATGGGGTTTAAGGGCATGGCTGAAATATTCTCTCTTCTTGTTGTTCTCTAACAAATGCCACAAGATTGCACAAGTTGATAGGAATCCTTGAAAATTGAAGGCCAATAGTAACTAGTTTGAAGGATTTTATGGGTAGTATCCCTAGAAACGAAATTCTCACCAATGTGGAAGGATTGTGTGTCCATACCATGAATAAATATCAGCATGATCTGAGCAATAACTTCATATACATAATCGAGGAGCGTACCTTCAACACACTTGCAAAACAATAAGGTACCTAGGATGAGATACTTTGATGCTTCCAATATCAATCTCCTTCTTTTGTGGCTGTCACGATTAGGTAGGCAATGGTTATTCTACAAGTAGTAAACAATATCATGATACCAAATATGATTAAAGACATCTACATTCTCTCGATCAACATAAAAAAAATTAGATATAGAATCATCATCATTTCTAGAATATTATTCATTACAATCAACATGTTCAGCAAGGTGAAGAGCTAAATCTCACCCTTTAATAGTATAAGAGGTGTATATTTCAAAATTATGATTATGAATAATGTTTAACCAATCAAAAACTTTACTTGAAAGGAAAGAATGAGACAACAAAAAATTTATAGTCGTCTTGAGGAACCTCATGATTAGTGTGCTTGGAAGAATAAAATGGGGGAACTTTTCAATGGATTTAACCAAATAGAAGGCATGTTATTTTATCAATGTATATTTCATATCGATATTAAAAATGCTTTTCCTTATGAAAGAACTTTATTATTTGGATCTGGAATCATATTTTTACATGAGGATAGTTGAGATAGCTTCCTCAGTAGCATTTTTGTAGATGATAAAGTATGTAAGGAAATCAAGCTTATCGAATACAAGTGTAGAAGTGATAGAATGTTTGATATCCATAAAATCCTTCTCTTTGTCTTATGTCTAAAAAAACTCTCGATCATTCTTAAGCAAGTTCTGAATGGGCTTAACCATTCTAGCAAAGTTTGGTGTAAGCCTACTAACAATTTGTTTTCCCTTGAATAACTAGATCTTCTTCTTTGAGAAAAGAGGGTGAAGGTTTTGGATAGCACTGACCCTTTCCAAGTCAACATTAATGCTAGAATCAAAGACAGTATGACCAATCAACTTATTGAATGAGCCACCAAAGATAGAGTTAACCAGATTCAAAGACATGTCAAATTTTATGCAATGCAAAAATACTTTCCTAAGGTGGTGAACATGATTTTTTAATTGTTTCAAAAGTTAAATAAATACTAAGATCATCTAGATAAGCTTGAATAATCACACTAATTAAACCATCAAAATATATGTGCATATCTCTATGAAAACTAGTGCTTGCAATAATTAATAAAAAAGGAATTCATTCATAAGCAAAGGTGCCCTACCGAGTGGTGAAAGTAGTTATGTAATCATTTTCCTTCTTGAGGCGAATTTGGTTATGGCATGTGATTCATCAAGCAAGGAAATCATTTGAGATCCTATGACTTGCTATAGGATTAGTTACATGTTTGGAGTAGAAAGTTGTCCTTTACACTTGCCTTTTTAATGGTGCAGAAGTCCACACAAAGTTGAATGTCCCCATTTTTTTTGTGAATTGGGATTAGGTTAGCAACCTACTTAGAGTAATTAACAAGAAATATGATGTTAGCATCAAGCATCTTGTCAACTTCTCTCTTAATTCTAGCCTTTAGGATCGAGTTGATTGGTCTTTGTCTTCGCCAAATGGGAATGGTGCTCTCTTTTATTGGGACAGAATGATGAATGATCCGTGGGTCAAACCCACATAAAATGGCATATGACCACAAAAATGTATATCTAAATTTAGAAAATAAGGCAATGAATTTTTGTTTTTCAACTTTTGAACAATTGTTTCCGATATGAAAAATATTTGGATTGTCATCTAAACTAATGTGCGCAAGGATAGTATCTCCTAACTTTCTCTTTGAGGCTTCTGGAGAAGGTTTCTATTACTACTGGCATTGCTTAGAGAAAAGGAGTTGTCCAATGGAACTAAACCATTGGGAAAATTATTATCATATAATAAAATGACCTCAGAGTTTTCAACCCACTCATTGAGTAGAAAGAAACATATATCTTCATCGTCTTGAAAGACTCGCCAAGATTCATAATTTTTAAGAATGTGAGGTTTGTAAAGAGATATCACAAGACAATTAAGATGGTTAGCTAAAAAATGCTTATTAGGTCTAGCAACATAATCATCTAGCTTATCATCAATGACATTTATATCCTTGCTTATATAAGTCTAATTAAAAGACAAAACATTCTCAAGAAAATTCCATACCAATTGAGCATATCACTTCAACAATTTATTGAAAAGAGTATATGATTCTTGAACACGTTAATGATCAATTAAAAATCCCTGAAAATTGTCAAGTGTTTGCAACCTAAGTTAGAAAATTGATATAAAACCAAAACTAAATCTTCAAAGTTTAATATTTTATTAATGTAAGGAAAATTCAATCAAAAAGAAAATCATGGGATTTACCTATAGCAGAATATATTACAATTTTGGCACCACACCCTACAACACAAGAGTCTCCATCAAATGCATGTGACAAAGCTGATCATTGAAATTAGAAATATATTCAAGAAGAGATGTAATCTCCTCCTCCATGAAGATGGAGTAAGTGTCAAGACCAATCTCCAAGAAATTGGCATTGGGTTGCAAGATACTCTTGTTGTATGGTGAGATCCTTCCTTCCCTTTGGACAATAATGTTTCTAAGACCTTTGTGGACAATCACATGAGTGCCATCCAAGGATAGGTAACTACCTGTTAAGGCTTTCCAATCATGGCCAAGGATGATAGAATAATTTCTTACCCCATATATTACATGTAGTGCAAATTTGGGGGTGAACACAAAAAACTAGGGTCACATCCTTGACCTCTTTGATAGTTGCTTGATGATGATTGTTAAAAGAAAACATGTTTCAAGGGTTCTCATTTGAGTAGGACAAGATGAGTTGTTCCATAATTCTAATGGACATTACATTCGATCCATAATCATCGCCAATCAATAACCAATGATAAAATTGTGTATGTAATCTTCATGGATATGTAAAAAGGAGGATTCTTAATGGTCAACTTGAAAAAATCATCGACAAGACATCGTGTTCAGGGGGATTTTCCTTAGCTAAAGTAACTATATTTGTTGTAGTGGCTCTAGACTAAGGTGGGGCTATTGGATAAGAAGGATCGACCAAGGGTTTTACAAATTTATTATTGTTTTGGTGTCCTAACCATGTCAAGTAAGTTATAATAGTCCTTAGTAGCTACCAATTCAGCCATATCAGTAGAAGGAGGGTGTTGTGGGGACAATTTTTTGAGGTTCAAAAACATTAGGAACATGTTGTCTAGGGATAGAATTGTCATAATTCCTCATGTTTGAGGTGTTATTCAAAACTCTGTTAATGTTTACAACAATGTTAGTGTTGTTTGGTAATGGAATTATCTCATTTCTATTGTTATAGGCACAACCTTTAATAATGACCACCAAGATTTATTCTTCTTCAACCCAATCCATTGTTGTAATTGCCTAAGAGGATTTCTTCCCATGTATCCATTTCTTGGTACTTAGAAAAATATGGCATGGGAATCATCATAGCAAGATAACTACGATCATGTAAGAATGGATCTAGGATAAACAATTTGAGGTTGGGGCCAAAGGGTGGCTAAGTTAGACATTTCTAAGACAAATTTGGTCATTATTTTCCTTTTGAAAGAAATCATTCCATTGTTCATGTCCTAGACTAGATACAATATGACATATAAGTCAACCCATTTAATAAGGTCATTAAGAGGCATTCTTTTCCTTGAGGATTGTTCCTCAAACACAAGATAGGTTTGAAATTTCAAACCTAATTTTTTTAGATTATTCTCCTCTATTTGATTACAGTGGGAAGGGGTTAGGGTATTGTAATAATGAAACATATTTGCCTCATTGTGGACCTAATAACATTAGGAATCAAGTTGTAAACATTAATAAAATGAAGGTGAAAGGACTTAATGGTTTACTCTAGATTGAAGACCAGGTTATTGTAATTATTCACCAAGTCTACTAGCTTTTAGGGTTTCTCGTAGGTTGACTTGAACCAATGATAGAGCCTAACCCATGTGGAAAATTCAATATGAGGAAGATCAAAGAAATATATAGTGATATTTCCTTGCAAATAGTTTGCACAAGTATACATGCATGTGTAACATTCCATTTTTCCCTAGTCTTTAATTATAATTATGTCTTAAGAGTGTAACGGACAATTGCAAACAATGTAAATGCATTTTGTTTAGTTAATGAAAAACTCGCCCAACAAGCTAACTCAAGGGTGGAGCACTAGTATTGGCCATAATAACATGAGTGGAAACTGTTGAGGGGGTTCGGGGATTTCCTTTCCTTCCAAGAAGTTAACCTACACCAAAGATCCATTCTTTCTAATTATCAAAAGTCAATTTTTGAATTTCTCTCTTTCCATTTTCCTAAAAATCAGTTAATGAAGGGGGTTGGTAGTTGATCAGCCAACCACCCATGATAATGGAAATATGGATAAATGGCTGGGATGACTAAAGAATATTATCTAGGGTACAATAAGTACCTGCCTCGATCTCCATGATTGATCCACGAATTTTTAGAAGCCTCGTTCAACCTTATGGGAGGAAGGAAAAGAGAGAACATACGAGGGGTTGCGGGGATTGTTAGCACTATAAGTCACACCTAGACTGTTGTAGATGTAATCCTAATACCCATCAAAATGTAATAATAGTTGTTTTAAAAGTGTGGCGAATGGATGTGAAACTAAATTTGTAATGTTAATCACAAAACCCTCCATGAAATACACGCCAACAAGCAAGGCTTTGAATGGATTCAAATTAGTGGTTGAAGATATAAATGGAAGATATAAGAGTTAGCAAGAAAAGTGAAATATGTATATTAGATCACATAAGGTACTTCTGGGATACACATGAAATAAAACTCATTTTAATCAGAACTTCTTAATCCAAAGAGAAAATCACTTTGATCAACTTGCATTCAATACCACAATAAACCATTTACTGCAATAAGGAAACAAGCATCATGCTGAATCCTTCACCGAAGATTAATATCAAAGTGAGACAGAACATAGATGACAGTAGAAAAAGATGATTTTCACCTTTAAAAGATTCTTAAGTCTGGTCCATACATCAGTAAAAACTCTGTTACTATAATAGACTCAAGATAAGAGTTTTCTATGCAACCATTCAAACCTCATCTTCAATTGCAATCCATCTTAAATAACGAAAACATCAAAAGAAACCTTGTACCATTCTCTCCTTAACTTCCTTGTAGGATTCCATGCCTAAGGGAAGCGTGGTAACATGTGTACAACAAGAAAATAACAAACTACTATTTTGTAGGAAAGTGTTGGCAACGTATTGAACAAGTCTTTAATAGTTGGTGATGTGGATTTTCTTCATGCATCTCCTTGAGGTAGGTGGCCTTCTAAAGTGAAACTGCACCTATGAATGATGGTACGATATTATATTGACATATGGAGATCCATTTTTCCTTCAACATTTTCATAATTAGAATCCATATCGCTAGTTCTATAAACTATCCTGAAACACCCAGTTCGCATCGCCAGTGAATCCAAACGCTGTGAACTTTCCTATAACAACTTTTTTTTGCAAAAAGATTCTGACCCTTCAAAACTTGTACCAGAATTAAGATAGACCTTCCAAAATATGTTGCAACTTATTACAACCTGAGATAACTTTGGAGAAAATATAAAAGATGCTAGGTTTAACTCAAAATCCAAAATCACCACTTGGTGTTGTAACTGCATACAAAACCATGACAAAAATGATGTTGATGTGAAAGATCATCTTGTATTTATCTTTTGGTGTTGGTACTCCTTCTAGTAGCCACCTTAGCCAGCATGTCTAAATTCATTTTTTCCACTTCTTCTCTAAAAGGTTGTAACTCTGCCTTTAATTTTCTAATCTCAGCTTGGTAGGCTCTCCTCTGCCTATATACATTCTTGAGTTTCTTGTGAAGGGGAAAATACCTCTTAGCCATGAACCTAGATTTATCAATGGTCTCTTCATAAATATCTAACATCTCTTTCATATTAATTCTGGAATCCAATTATTCCTTTCTCATCTTGTCAATTTCATCTTTTGCATCCTTAAGTTGCCTCCTGAGTCTTTTGAAAGTAGGGTTACTTTCATGAGGAGTGTTGATATTAATAACCTCCATGGGATTCTTGGGAATATGAACCTTGTTCTTTTTCTGAGCTGAAGTCTATGTTGTACCATCTTGTATAGGATCATATTGTTTGGTTGCTGATCTAGTAAAAGGTATTCTAGATTTGACTTTTTCTGCAACAACTGGTGGGATGAAAACAAGTTTTTTTCCTTTCAATTTCCCTATTTTGCTTGATGGTATTTCCACATGCATAGGTTTTTCCACAAGTGAAATTTCTCTGTCAGGAGGTTATGAGGGACCACCTTCTTCTGTTTTATCATTAACTAGAAAATACTTATCACTCATGGTCATTCTCCTCTTCTTGCTTGAATTTGTTTGCACAGTCTGCTCAACATGGGTAGGAGTTTGTTTTTTGGACTGTGGTGTAGGAGCAATATCTAACTGAAAGTTTGATGTAGCTAGGAAAGTTTCCCAATAATTTTTAGTCTTCTTCAACTCCTCCAGCACTAACATCTTTATCAAACTAGAGTGAAAAACACTAGTGTCCACCTTCTTGGACTTTTCCTGGACTCTAGCTGAAATCTTGCCAGTTCTCCTGAAAAGGTAAAATGGAAGGTTCGTGGATTCTTTCCTGGTGAAGTGTAGAAATAATCTGATATGGTATTGGTATACCATATTGAACCTCCCTTCACATGTAAAGTACCTTTGGATGACCCTGAGCATCTTGTCAAAATATTCCAGTATGTGGCTCTTGGGCACTCCTTTGGACAGGTTATCTCCTTGATACTCAGGTTTAAAGAATTCCTTGGAGAAAGAAGAGTGCAGAGTCATGGCTTTAAAGCACTTCTCACCATGATCAGGTATCTCTGTAGCTACAAAAATATAATTCTTAGAGACTTCAAACTCCAACATACCCACCTTAGTCTTTGTTCCACTGAAATTAAGTGCAAATTGCTTGGCCACTTCATGATGTCCTCTTTGCATTTTGTGATAAAAGTTAAGACAACCCACCCTCTGAAAGGCTTCCTTGAAAAAAGGTTCATAGTTGATGAGTTGCATATCATATGGTTTAGTTCTCACAATCTCTCCCCCCTTGTGGATTTTCTTTCTTTGTTGACTATCCATGATTTCTATCTTAAAAACCTCGTGTAACCTATTATGACAATGCTATGTGAAATATATAGTAAAACAAGGGTTTTTTAGGGTTTGTTTGTAGAGCTGATATACTCAGAGTTCACATTTTTGAAAACTTTTACACAAAAATGGTATGGAGTGGGGAAAAATGAAATTAGGAGTGATAAAAGTCACATCAATCTAGTCTGAGTGAAAATGAAGACAAGTAAAAAAACAACTCTATAAAAAAAGAGGGTTTGCAATGCTAGTTTGCAGTTCACAACGCACAATTGGTGGTGTAATTGAAATAGGTTTTATGAAGGACTAACAATGTTTTTCATGTCTGAGAGGAAACCTATAACAAATGGTTAAAACTTGGGCTTTAGATAGATTTCAAATTTGACAAGGGTTTGGTCAAACAAAATACAGAGGATTCACAATGCCAGTGTGTAGTGCACAACTGGTGTTTCAAGGCTATAATAGACATTTCACATCGTAGAATTATCAGTGGGAAATATAACTTGTTTGCAAAAGGAAAGTGTAGGATAACCTTTGAGATAACAATCATGATCAATTACCAAGGTTTAGAACACCAGACAATGGGTTTTAATGGAACATAGGATTAACAACTCATGCACATTTAACAGTTTGCAGCTCCAAGCACCAATTCACAACGCCAACACTACACAACAAATTTATATCCTAAATTAACCATTTATTAGCATGCAATTTTCAAAGGGGTGCCTGGTATGTCTAAATTAGGCTTGTTCTTTTTTAACTTGAGTTGATATTTAAATTAAAGCATCCAATTCTCCTCAATCTGGAACAACCAGCTAGAAGCACAATCTGCAATGCCTGTTTTCAAACTCCAGTAGCGCGCTTCATGGGAATTGTCAGAATGTTTTCTTGACATAGTCTTGAAAATCATAATGAGTTTAATACAATGAAGAGGATGAGATGTCCCCTTACATGTTTCAAAGAGAAATGATGATAAAGTAGTGCATAAGGTACTTCTTGGTACATTGCAAACTTTTAGGTGAGTTGGCAGCAAGCAAAACCAACATCCGATTTGACCTCTAAACAATTGGAAAATGACATAATGATATTTTGTGTACAAACCCTTGAGACATGACATATGATGATGATGGATTTAAGACTAGGTTTGAGACCCATTTGACCCTTATTTCTTTCATGATGATAAATGATAGCATGACACCAAAGGCACTAAGCCAATACTAAGAACAAGATTATGTTTATGGAAAGATCAAAATTTTAGTTATGACATGTGATATAACCCAAAACCTAATACTTAAAGAACCTATGACTCAAACAAGACAAATCTAAGATGTTTTAATCCCTACCATCCTGTGTGCTAACAAGGAGGATACGATTATGAAAAGGAAGAGTTGTGGGGATAATCCACAAGTAGATAGAGCAAGCAAAGAGAAAGTCGTGAGTAAGAGAAATTTCCAAGTGAATAGGTTCTCTAAAACATAGATTTGGACTATCAAATTTGGGTAGAGAACCCAGAACCCGAATTTGGAAAGAGGGTCGTGAATTGATGCTTGTTGGGTAAAGGAGAATGGAAATGAGAGGGGATGGCATTTAGGGACTATAGAGGAATTGAAGGGACTCTCTTGTGCCATGGAAATCTAGCTAGGAAGGAATCTGTGAAGTTCGTGGAGGCCTTGGCTTGGTGGTTAGAAAGGGGTTTCTATTGTTGATTGTTTGTGAGGGAGTGGCCTTTAGATCCATTAATTTCCTTAAGAATTCTAAGTTTCCTTGGTGGTATCATGACCTGGAATGGGAGTGGCTAGTTATAGAGAGGACTAGTGCAATTGACCCTATGGTTGGGTGGAAAAGTGCTCACCCTTAGTTAGTTGGTTTGGAAAACAATTATAAATGGACAAGTTCTTGTTTATACCTTGTATAATGGTCATATGCTTGTTCAATATGTAATATTTATATGCTTGTGTAAGTTATAAAATTGTATGAGTTATGAAAAAAAATATAAGAGTGACATAATGAATATATGCTTTTTTTTCTCTACATGCACTATATTTCCTTACCGGTTATTGTCTCTCATAAGTCTATGATGAATGGAAGGAATCTATGCTTTGTATTCCCTTTTTGATCAATAATTTTTTTTTTATGTTATTTTCCTCTTGAATGTATATGGTAGACACCCTATAGCTCAGAGAGATATTCTTGAGAATCGGATGGAATGCATGTGGAAGCATAGTTTACTGGATAAGGAATTGAAGAGATATGATTATGTTGAGATTTCCTGTCCTCGGGGATTATTAATTTCCCTTGAATATTAGATTTCTCATTTTCAGACTACAACCATGCTATGCCTTGATTTTGATTAGTGTAAGCCCCATTGTTGGTATCTCTTGAATATCAAGGGTGTTGGGTTGGTAAGCCTAAATTGCATGAAATCCTGGGTTATATTCCTTAGAAACATTTTTTTTATCTCAGACATTCAAATGTCATAGAGTCAAGACCCTATAAATTTGTGTGAACTCGACGAAGAAACATAGAAGGGTTGAAGACAATTGTCTTCTATGTGGGATGGAGAAGGAAGTGGATTAGAGTTTCAGTCAGATCAGGGAGCGAATGACATTGAAGTCCATGATAGAAAGGTTACTAAGAATACAGATTTATAAATAAACCAACAAAAAAGTGAAATATCAGATGTCTATATGGTCAAGATTCCATCGACATGGTTCCCTCACATGTCGATTTAGGTTTGAAATCCAGATCCAATCATGTATTTTTACTAGAATTAAGGTGAATCCTGGATTCTTGGATGTCCATATGGTCAAGATTCCATTAGGCACGATTCTATTTCAGGCTAGATTAGACCAACAAATATATCTTTCCCAACATTTTAATAATTTTTCATGCAAATCCCAGATTCCCAGATGTACAGATGGACAAGGTTCCATCTACATGGTTCCATTTAGGAGTGACATCGGTGCGACATCTAGATCTGTTTTTTACTTTTAAAGGGTTTTAAACCATTTCTTAGATTCTCAGATCTCTAGATGGTCATGGTTCATTCGGTAAGGTTCCAAGCCCTATTCGACATTCAACTTTACATTAAAGGATTATTTCTTCAAATATTTGTTATTTGCTAACCTGGATTTATGGGTTTTGCATCAGGGTTCTATCCATAAAAAACTTTGTTGATATTAGATCATGACCATTAATTGGAGAATCACCCCAGATTATAGACCGTTCATTTTTTCCTCTAGATCCATGCCCTATTTTTGGTTGGCAATCCGACGAATGGTGATGTGCTAGGACACGTGCACGTTGATGTGGCATGACACATGGAGAGTGATGTGAAATGACACATGGAAGTTGACATGGAATGACACATGGGTGATGATGTGGCATGACACATGGGTGATGACATGGCATGACATTTGCATGATGACATGGCATGACACATGCATCAATGCTTCAACCAATTCGACCATATGGATCCATCTCTTCCTTTTCATAAGTCTTAAAGAAAAAACTAGATTCGCGGATGTCTGGATTGACATGATTATATTGGGCACGGTTCCATTTAGGAGTTGAGTTAAATCAACATATAGATCGAGTCTTTCACTTTAAAAGGTTTTATAGTACATTCTGGATCCCTGGATATCCAGATCGTTACAGTTCTTGAGCCTATTTTTGTTAAAATTTAAGCACTATAATGAGATAGTGGGCATCCAAATTTTCAGAATAAAAAGGAAATCTAGATTATCTAGATCCGTTCGGGCCTTTTAATATAGTTTTTAAGTAATCTCAGATCCTAGATTTGAGTTCCATCGACCCTTTTTCAAAGGAATCATCCACGTCATTTGGAACATGTGATATTATCCATGTGGAGGCCATGTAGACTTGATGATGTCACCTTGAAGGTAAATTCTAAGAACTTCAATAGATCATATCTTTTTCACCGGAGCTCAAAATCGAGCATAGTGATAGTTGTTGGAAAGGTCTTGAGGAGAAAATTTGACATATGAGCTTAGAATTGATGTTAGATTTATGTTTAAGAAATACAATTTAGAGGGAAATCAGGATAATGTCATACACCCCACCAACCTAATGAATTTTAGGGGGTTCATGTGTGTTACATAGGGGTATCAGAGTAGGAATTTTAGGGGGTTCATGTGTGTTACATAGGGGTATCAGAGTAGTGTTTCAAACACTAGACTTGAATGGGATAGAGAACGACCACAAAGGTTCATATTCCAAGGCTATGATGAGCATGCCAAAAATTTATGCACTAAAATATAATATACTAGATATACAAGTTTTCTTGTGATAGTGAAATGTGAAATTGTAATTGTTGAAAAGAAGGACTCTAAATTTTATTTTTCAAACTTTTTATAGCAGAAAAATTGTATTTTGCCTTGTTTTGAACTAGAATAATTCCTACATAAATTTAATTATATTGATGTACACTAACAATAAATTATGAGTGTGAATGGTAGCAGGAAAAAAGTCCTTATTTTGGGGTTGTTGTAGACCCATGAAAACCTCATCAAGGCCAAGTATATGTATGCATTTTAATTATGTGATTAACTAACAATGGCCTATTATTTCAGCACTTACGAAGGCATAGTAAAGTGAAGAAAATAACAATAGAATGGTACAACATGACATGGAAGAGACCTCACATTTCATAGATGAGGAATCAGATGAGAGGAGGGATATAGAAACTCCTATAGACTTGGCATAGATAGTGAGAAGCCTGATGGATCAAAATTTAGAGATACAAGGTTGATAATGAGAAGCTCGTTAGAGCACAAGAGAAGCAAATAGAATTGAATTTAGTATTGATGCAAAGCTTGTCTGAGATACAAAATAAGTTGCAACAAGGGAAAACTGCCAACAATGCAAAAAGGCATCACTCTAGGAAGTTGAAAATCCTATAAGAAATCCAAAAGCATGGAGCAACACTCGACAACACTAGAAACATTTCCTTGAGGAAAAGACATGGGAATTCTAAGAGGGACACATCTAGTGACTACTCTTCAATTGATTTCTCTAGTCAGAATACCACCACTTCTGAAATACTGTCCAACAATGACACTGGTTCAAGTACCCATAAGAAAATAAGGAAGAGATGTTCCAAGAGTTCCATATTTTAGGAATTCAAGAAGGAAAAACCACCCACATTTGGTGGAGAAATCAAGAAGGGTGAGGAAGCAGAGGCATGTCTATTGGGATTGAAAAAATATTTATCAGTGCTCAACTACTATGGGAATATGAAGGAAAGAGTGGTTATATTTAAGTTAAACAGAGGGGCTTCCATCTAGTTTAATACCTTAAGAATTCCAAAGAACTCAATGAGAAGAAGCTAGCATGGAAGCAGTTTGAGAATTATTTCAGGAAAACGAATCTATCGAAAAGATTCTATGATGGCAGGATCAAGGATTTCCATGAACATAAGTCGGGGAATATCACCATCGATGCGTATGCCAAAATTTTCACAGTTTTGTTAAGGTATGTCCCATACATTAAAGATGAGAATGTAAAAATACAACGCTTTCTCATTGGATTGCCATAGTCCTTCCAAGACATAATTGAATTCAATGAACCTGTTAAGAACCAAATATCAATATAGCATAGAAAAACCTCAGAA
>CBVK0100240128.1:0-13650 GCA_900067695.1 Picea abies | reverse complement strand
TCGAGACATGATCTCCTAGTTATCCCTAGAAAACGGGGATAACAAGTCTAACCATTGTAGCCACAAGAGGAGACGATTTCTCAACTATGCCATTTGTAGGAGGTAGAATCTAAGGAACATTTCATTTTAGGTGCCCCATCTACTATGATATTAGGGGGAGATATCATTGGATTTTCCAAGATTTAAGGATACCCTATCTACCTCCATCCAATGTCCTATCCATTAGTGTCTATCTATTGACAAGAGTGAGGCAGTGATTCTAAGAGGATAAAACGTGCAAATTCCCCTAGAATCCACCCTATCAAGTAGATTATATTTTTATTTCAACCTATTTTAGTGCTTGGTGGCACCAAACGACATGCAAAGCATCTAGTAATCAATGCAACGTGCACTGGGTAAATGAGACCATGTACAACCTCCTGCCTTAGGGCTAGTCAAGTCTTTCAGATCGGGATTAGGAGTAATCGTCCTCAACAAAAACTAGATCAACCGCTCAATTCATGTCAAGCCATTAATGAGATTATTTTCTTTGATCCCAAATGTTGGACGAATATTTGCTCATGGTACTTGTGCACCCCTAGGATCACCCATCCATGTCCTCTTAGCTCTAGACACTCTCCAAACAACACAATCAAACAATGCATTGGTTCTTTTTCAATGATTGATGACATGGCAACTACTTCTTTGGAGTCCTTCCTCGCTCTCTACCTTGTCATCTTGCCTTATGGACATATAGAAGATCTCTTGCACTCTTTCTTCTTCTCTTTCTTTTCTTTGATGTACTATTTATTTCATGTATTTCTATGTTATTTTGTTTTATTCTTTCGAAGGGCACTCCTACAACTTTCTATCATTGATTGTACTTCCTAGTCCTATTGAACTATTTTTTTGGTCATTTCTAGGACATTAATAAATTATCTTATATTACCTATGGTTTCACATTGTTCCACAACACACCAAAAGGTGAAGAAATGTCTTCACAACTACAATTAATTCTATGAGAGTCACAATGGGCATAGTAGCATGTGTAGTGAAAAATAATATTCAATGTGAGACAAAAATCAATGACAAGATTGTATATATCAAGGAAACGTTGAACCAAAAAATCAAGGAGGATAACAAAAGGCAAGAATAGGTAATGGGCATATTGAGGGAGATGCAAGTTTCCACTTGGAGACCCGATAGTTCTAATTATCCTAAGGTAGGCATTGTAGATCAACAAGCCCAAAAAGAAATTCATCCCAAACTTTGAGACATGAGCTTGCAACGTATGATACTTGAATTATGATGGAATACATCCTTACAGAGGTGGGGGTCAATCAATCTTGTGGAATGAGTCACTATGTTGTCAATCCAAGGAAGATGCAAAACTAGAACAGAAGAAATATCTTCTCACCAATGTAACTCTAGTCCAACCATTTCTCATATGTATTGTATGTCTACTCTTTGTATGTTTATATATATATATATATAGTCACCATGTAGGAGTACAAATACATATATATGTATTATGTACACAATATAATGCGAAACCAGAAAAAAAAAAATCGTATTTGAAAAACACCAAATAAAAGCTTTACTTCTAGGAAGAGAACATCTGCATGTAAACTAGCCATGACACTCTTATAATAGGTCGTCGATCATCCCCAAATGGCCCTATGACATTCCAAGCCAAGCACTTCAATCAAGTCCTCGCTTGAGCACTGCAAAGGAATTTTTAACAAGCACTACCTTAGAAGAGATACTAACAAAGGAGTCCTAAGATTTCCACTTTAGAAGTTGCATTGTCCTTTACTAGATCATAAGCAATATAATTTTAGGGCTGAAGGGTTTTATGACTAACAATATCCATATCACTGCAGGAGTCCTAGTTTTGGCCCATTCTATTATGCAAACATTTTATTTTCTGAGACTGATCAATTCACTGATATAATATTAATGCAATTATATTGCACAACATCAATATCATTTTTTATATCTTTTTCTCCTCAAACTCGGTGTATATTCCTTTATTTTCCGAGATTAATGAATTCAGTGATATAATATAATGCAATTCAATTGCCCAACATCAACACCATATTTTATATCTTTTTCTAGTCAAATTCAGTGTATATTCCTTTATTTCTCAGATTAATGAATTCACCAATATAATATAATGCAATTCCTTTGTCCAAAATTGACATATTTTATATCTTTCTCTCGTCAAACTTGGTGTATAGTCCTTAGGCACCCCCAACTGGCCTTGAGGAAGCTAGACATCTCAAATCACACATAGTGAACCTATTTGGTTCATATCAGGGGAGATTTCTCTAATGTTTGGATGCTCTTCACTCAGCCTCTAATCTATTTTTGCCACTCCTAATTTACTGTGCATTGTACCTTGAACAAGAACTTACTTCACTATAATTGCTTCATTATTTGCCTTGTGTAAAACGGTGAATGATTTAGATTCCTTACAATTAAAGGAAATAGTTGTCTTGTAGATTAATAAATTCATCAAGGTTTTTCCTTCTCGATTTGACATTCTTGGCATTCATAAGAAATTATAATTAAATTTTATTAAATATAGATAAAATTTTAATTCCAAAAGGAGGAAAAATCCAAATGCTTGTTTAGCCGAATTGCAATTCAATCTATGCATCAGACTCTGGAATAAAGTATGTACCTTTGGAATAGAAAAATGAATGTCAAGTTTTCGCCTTCGTAGTGGCTTGTTTTGAAGGGCCCGCATTGCATTCCGGGCTGCACGGATATCATAGTAAGATATCATTACAAACCCACGATGCTTGCATGCAGTATAGAGCGTCCTGATGTCACCATAATGCTGCCCAGACATAAGAGCGATATAATCAGTATCTGATAAAACTTACCAGTAAATTTTCTGAATGCATAAAAACAACAATAATTCTGTGAGAAGTGTTCATCGAATGGAACATGAATATGGTTGGACAGTCTAACAACAAAAACACACGACATATCAGGATTAAAAGTCGAAAATAAAATGCGATGGACCAAGACAGATCAAGAATTTTTCATTTTTGGATAATAAAGAGACTACAATCCCCAGGCTCATATAAAATTCTACCATTAAGCAAAAAACAATTGCCAAGTCTTTCAGGCAAAATTGTTCTATCCAAGTTAACAGGTAGAGAAAACATGGCCAGTATAAAGCCCCAAATTTCAACAAGAAAGCCTGGAAATTGAAAATGAAAAGCAATACAACAATATAAATTAATAATCACCTCAAAATAAGTACGAAGCTCTGAATCCTCCACATTACTGTTAATATTCCGCACAAACAGTGTTCTAGAGGGATGTTCACCATAAGGATGTTCCCCCACAATTGTCACAGGCACATTTGAAACGCCAGGGTGACCAGTACCACCACCAGCAGTATAATCTGATATTGCATTGTTATTTTTTACATTCAAACTTTCTTGAGAATCTGAATCTAGTTCCATTCCACCTCCACTACTAAACAGATCATATTCTTCCAATTCTTCCGTCTGGCTGAACAGTCCACTCTTGTCAAAGTCATCCATTATGCCTGCCAAAAGTTCTTCTTCATCATCAGGAAGGCAATATCCTATAGCTTGGGACTCCATCCCTTGAAAGGATTCAAAAGAATCTTCTCCTTGATCTGGTTTCTTGGAATGACAAGATGCAGCTTCCATTAATGTTCCACTGCACCCCTTATCTGACAAATTCACTGTAGGAAATGCAAGCAAGTAATTAAAACATGGTGCCACTCCCATTGTTTATATTCAAGTAACATGTATTTAATCTTGATACAAAGCCACAAATTATTTCGTACATTTCCCATGAAAGAGAACAGGCAGTGAGCTTGAAAATAAACTTCTATCACTTGATACATGAAAGACATCCAATCTGGCTGCAATACAAGTTCCCTCTTCCTTTGTTTGAGGAATCTGAATGGTAGGGCTCCACATTGGTGGACCTGCACTCAATTCTTACAGTGATTAAAGCTCAGTCATCTTGTGAATATCACAACTAAGTAAAAGGGTTTAATAGCAAATAATATCAAAGACACACTACCCTGAAAATGCTTTGACGGATCCACTGACTGGCCCATTGCGTAGTCTCAAATCCAATACCTGCAAGGAAAGTGGAGATATATCTTCAACTAACTCTACCACAAATGATAAATCTCAAACCTGACGTCACAAACATGCAGTATTAAGAACCTATTATGATAAAAAATACTAAACATAAATGCAGCTTAAAGTTTAAACCAATGAAACAAAATAAACCGCAGTTTTACAAGAAAGATGTCCCATACCCTAGCAAACATCAAGGATACAGATTGTACAAGTCATACAGTTCTAGCTAAAGAGTACTAGTTGATTACTCTTTCATTAGAATGAAATGGAGAACTTATGGCATTGTAACTTTGGAACAAGATCCTTGATCCACCATGAAAGCAAAGGATCCCTTTGGAACAAGTTGCCACGGGCCTCAAATGGACATTGACATTAAAGATATGTGAAGTCCTCCCAGGTGGAAAGCAGTCATACAGAACTGAGCTCCTCATAGAACATGGAATAGTAAACTGACCCCAATCTATAGCGAGCAGACTCTTAATGGGAGCCACCCAAGATTAGTGGCAACAATAGTCAGATGTAAAAAGGACAGTTTGGAAAATGCATAGGCATCATTTCGTTGGCTCCTGCAGGAGTTCTGCTGTCTGTTGCTTGCTCTGGCAACTTTACATATTTTTAAACAAGAAATTGTCAATGCCTATCCTTGTTCTCTTTCCATTCATCCCACCTTGGATAGGACTCAGAAGGATACAAGCACAGGGGTTAACTTAATTTTGTCGCCAATGTTGCTGGGCATTTGGCTAGTTGAAGTTCCATGCTGGCAGGTGCCCGGTTTGAACCCCCCTGGGTGAAGCACACTAGTATATGCCAACAGGTTTACTAGAGATGCCACAAATGTGGGCAAGCATCCCTTTTGTTTTCCCATGTTTTCCTTGTAAAAAGGACTCAGGAGACTATCAGTCATCCTAAGGTCAAGGGCACACTTCCTTCTATTATTAACCACAGTTTCTTAAATAGGAGGAAGCCAATGCATGTAATAATAGTATATTTGGTCACACTTTTCAAAGTATGGTATAATGGTCCACAAAACTAAAGCCTAAAATTTTGCATAAATATATGTTTATAAAATGAATAGCTCAATACTTCTAGGCTCTAGCAGTTATAACATTCATACATCTGAAAAGAAACTAGTAAAGCTAACTTTAAAATAAGGTTATATAGATTGGTTCATGAAAACCTTTCCTCAAGGTCACTAGGTAGAACAAAGCTTGACTAAAATACATAAATGGCCAACATGAGTTTTAATACGTCGTGTAGGTAAGAATTGGTTTTGCTTTTACCTACTGAAAAAACGTCTAAATAGAAAATTCCTTTCAAAGCAAAAGATCATAATCTCTAACTGCTGGATAAATACAAAATCAATGAGGCCTTAGAAACATGCACTTGCAATGACTGAGTATAAAATGTCAAGAAAAGAGGCCTTCAGAAATATGCACCATGTATAGAGCACTTAAAAAGATTGCCAAAAAGAAAAAGTATCCTATAGCAAGAAATGAAGACCTTCTCAAGCTTTGCAAGTTGAGTACTTCACCAAGTTACAACTGAAGCTAAAATACCACCAAGTGTGTGCCAAGGAAGAAGGCACTCGGAAAACAAAACAGGGACCATATAAGTGGATAGTGATGTCATTCAAACTCATCGACACAACTACAACATCCCAAAGGTTAACAAACAAGGCACTTAAACCATACTTGTTCAGTTTTGTTATTGTGTACCTTTACAAAATGCTCATCCACAAAAACACGTGCAAAGGATATTGCAACATGTCGACACTACATTTTCAAAGTCAAAGAAGCTAAGACTCCGAGTAAACACCAAGAAGAGTTTATTTGCAATGAGCTCAGTTGCAATCCCAAGTTATGTCATTGATGAAGGTGGAATGAAGATTGATTCAAAGAAGACTAGAACTGTGGTCAAGTGGTTAATGTTGACCTCCTTTTTCAAGTTGACATGCTATAGGAGGATGCCCAACTAGCTACAATAGTTTATCTTACATTAACCGGATATTGCTTTAACATTAAATTCTTTGACAAAAGGGAATGCAGGGTTCATCTAGACAGAGAAGCAATAGAAGTCAATTAACAAACCGAACCAAAGGATCTGCACTGCACTTATGCTAGCACTAAGAAACCTAGCTGCCTTTTAAAGTAGAATTAGATACATCCTATTATGT
Source organism: Picea abies (assembly GCA_900067695.1). Lineage (NCBI taxonomy): Eukaryota > Viridiplantae > Streptophyta > Pinopsida > Pinales > Pinaceae > Picea > Picea abies. Next base: position 7,356 of record CBVK0100240128.1, on the reverse strand, counting down.
CAAGTGGGTGATGCTCACATAACAAAGTGCATTTGCTAGTGTTCCATTCAAAGATATTTTTCGATAATGTGGCAAACAATCCAACATATTATGACAAAGAGACATTGACAACTCTGTAAGAAATGAAGAATCAATACCTATTAATAAAGCATCATCAATGCTATCTGTTACCTCACAAACTAGCACCTTTAGATTAAAGTCCAAAAGATTGATACTAGCCTACAGGCACCTAAGAGGGAGGCCAATGTCACTTCACCAACCCTCCTCGCACTTTAAGTTGGCTCTTCTCCAACTCAAGGGGGACTTCCCAAAGGTAGGATTGGTAAAGCTTAGTCAATAAGGGCTGAAGGTGAAATGAAGAGTGTCTTTGGCAAAACAAGTGTTGTAGAATAGGTTTAGAAAAAAGGTGACGGGAGGATCAAGACTAGTGAAGTCCATTGCGAGTGTGGAATCAAGAATCGATTATCAAGGGAAATTGCTATGGTATTAAAAGTGAACATAGCCCTAATAAAGGATCTACAAACCATTTATCTTGCTGCCCACAAATGTAGAAAATTACTTGTAGGAATTCTTGATGAGGAAAACCAACAATGCATGTATGAAGGTATCTCTACAAAAGGACAACATAAACATAGCACCAAATTCAAACTAAGACAAAGGATGCTACATTATATTACCAGCCATAGACACAAAGATAAATAAGAGGGCAATGAGATACAATTAAAGTCTTCTTAACAAGTGAAATATCTTATTAATTGGGAATAGGTGTTACCCGTATCATTTCAACCATTCAAACATCCTTGATGCAAGTGACCTCCAACATTAGTATTCAGCAATATCAACCCCAACAAACATATACCACAAGAGTAAAAAGCTTCTAGCCTTCCATTTGCCTTTAAGATCTTCAACAAAAGCTCAAAGGGGAGAGCTCCCAAAATCCAACCATACCCTCAAATGGAAAGGCCAAGCCCTTATATAGGTTTGAGATCAACTCCTTTTAAAATAAACAAGTAATTGTTTTCCTAGATCCATTAGGTCTCCAAGGAATACAATAAAATATTACATTTCTAACCCCCTCAACAAACTCCTTATTAAAAGGAGGAATGAGTTGTTAAGATCCACTTTCCTCTCCTAGAAGAAACAATAAAATAATCGTCTTGGTCTCCAAGGAAAACAATATAATAGAGTTCTCAAGTAACTAACTCCGTAAAACAAGTCAAACAATAATAAAATAATGTGGGGTTACTTACATGTAGCAAACTCCAACAAGATAGGCTCATGCATTGTGCCTCTTGGCCTCCTCATGTGCAACACACCAACTTTGAGATGACCATTCTTTGACCAAGGAAAAGACGCTTCATGCCATGTGACTAGCCTTCATGTGGAGCACTCCTCAAGATAACACATCATAACCACCTCAAGAATAATACAGATGCCAAGTCCATGAGGAAGGTCACTGTCCAAGATAATTGAATGAATGCCAAATGTACAAGTCTCGTGATGAGGGTGCATTCCAAAGCAGTCCCTTTGACCATGCAATAATATAAAATAAGCTCATAAAAAGGAGCACCCTAGGAATGTGTGCTTCAACAACCTCTTTGACAAAGTAAGACAATAAAATACTCCAAGAGGAAGGTGCACCCTAGGAGAATGTGCTTTGGAGGCCTTAAGACCACCACCAAACAATAAATAGCCCATGCATTAGGTGCACCCCTAACCCTTGTGCATGAATAACCACCTTGACCAAGTAAAAACAATAAAATATCAACTTCATAAAGTGTGCCCTTGGGGAGTGTGCAAGGTAGTTAGATTCATTATCAATATCCTCAAAGAAAGAGCCAAAACCATGCACTAATTTGCAAAAACATGTGTTGTTTTCCCCAAAACCATGAGCATACAAGGAAGTGCTCCCTAGGAAGGTGTGTCATCCTCTTCAAGCCATAAAATATTCTTATAATGCATGCTTGCCTCAACATGTGTGCCAAGAGAGAGAGTGCTCCAAGGAAAACTGTGAAATCATGCAAGGGAGATAGGGCGTTGTTACCTCTCCAGGAGGTACCCTATATTTTCACTTGGCTACACCATTGTAAACCCTAGGATCCAAGTCAAAATCCATGTAAACCATAGTGGATGATTTGTAAAGGACTCCCAGACTTGGTCCGACCATGATCAGTCCCCTTAGTCCCCGTCTCAATGTCTCTTGTCCTGGAAAGGATTGGAGGCTTTGGCATGGATCTATTGGGACACATGGTTGTGTGGAGCCATGAGTCTTATGTAGGGGTGATTGCAGTTTGTGGGGCCTAGTCCGGTCCATTTCATGCACACCTATGTCTTCTCACGTGGTTATTTTCTATTGAGTCTGTAGGCATCCCTTGGCCATGGTGCATTTATCATTTTAGTTCTCAACATGGAAATCTCACGAAGTTTTCATCCTTGCACGTCTTTTGAGGCAGTTCATGGATCCCAATGCAGTCGCTCCCTAGAGGAAAAAATACATGGGCTCAAAAAGATTAGAAAACTTTTACAAGCAAAACCCATATTGCACATTTTGGATTGATGAAATATTAAGGGAGATATTTACTCCAAAAAGGAAAATCATCCCATCCTTCTAAGAAAATCGTTGGGCACATTTCCCAAGTCAAATGGTCAAGAAAGAAGAACGTTTTGGTCTACTACCCATTGGAGAATTTTTCACAAGTCGAAGATGCTCTCTCTACAATCAAAATGATTTATTTTAACCACTAAAAGACCACTCCGTCCCCTTTGGGGCAAATCGTACCTCATCTCTCATGGATTTGAATAGTCAAACTAATCGTTAGAGTAAAGAGAGGTCAATGTGGACAAAATATGATTGTTGTGCTCATCTCTCAAGGTGGAAATGTCCCCAAGTTGGAACATTGAACTTCCTCCATCAAATTGAACCTTCTCAAAGGCCATACGATCTCGATCTTGGTGGGGCGACTCTCTCATGTGGACATCTTCAATGGTCAAATTGTTCTAGAATGGATTTTATCCCATTTTTATCATGGAGTTATGTAATAAAAAATATTATTCATGGGTTTAGCCTCCAACCAATTGTGGATGAGCAAACCAAGAAAATTATTATTTTATGAGGGAGGTAGAAACTAGCCGTTACAATAAAAACTATATAAGGCTAGCTCCTCCTCTCATTTGATCTTGTTGAAACTTTGTGAGATCATAATGCCATATTTTGGAACTCAATTCTTTTGTGTCACTTTGGATTGTCTACTATAATGTTTGCTTTTCTTGGTCTTGAATTATTTTAATTGTACTTTGATAGGGGTTCCTTAGGAGAATTGCAAGAGGTGACCAATCAATCCATTGAGGGGCTACATAGTCATGTGGAAGAAAGGAGATAGACTTTCGTCTCCTTCTTTCTTTGTGGGCTCTTAGTGAAACACACCCAAGTTGTTGGACCAACTTCTTGGGAAGTAGCTTCAACCAAGTGGTTTGTTATCACTTTGACCCTAGTTGATTGGTTGTCTTGGAGAACATCCATCAAGGAGCTCTCCTAGGAAATCCAAGGAGGAACCCATCTCTTGTTGAATTTCTAGCATTGGGGGCTAGAGTCCTTCGACTCCAAACCCAATCGACTAGAAATCCACCCCGGCCAATCTTAAGCTTGCAAGGTCACAATCGCTCAAACTAAGAGACATCTAAAGGTAAAATCTCTCAGTTTCTTCAACCATTTAATCTCAAATATTTTAAATCATCTTTTATTACAAAAAAAATCATACCCTAGCTTTGCACTTCATTTTTGTCTTTTATAAGTTAGAAGATCTTGGGGTTTTTGTTGCTTGGGAATTTCCCTACCCCAAGATACATATTCCCTTGATTTTTATACTTCATTGAACATCTTTTATAAGGGTTTTCTTGAGAAATAGTGTGCTGATCTGCATCATTACAACCAAAAAAATTTCCAGATCTGTACTCTTGTGGACAAATAAAAGGGTGCATATTGTAAGTATCAATTTCCTAAACCCTTATAAATTCATTCCAGATCTGATTTATATATTTTATCTTTATTTTCTGGTCAATGTAGAGTAAAACTACAGACTGGCAAACAATTTTATTGGCTGTAACAAATTTTGGGTTTTGACCTTAGGGGGAATTGAACCCCAATTTTGTAAAAGTGATTTCCAGGCAGTCGGAAATTGATTTTGCAGCAGGTCTGAAGGCTCCAGGGCACAAGATCCACCTGTTCTTTTCTGCCCTATCCTTGAAACCCACAGATCATCTATTGATCTAGTGTATTTTCCCACTTGTGGGAGGCCTCAGCAGGGCATTATCTTGCTGGTTTTCTGGGTATTATACTGTTTTTTCAAGTCTGATAAAACATGACAAGGAGATACCTTATTTTCAGGCACTTGTTACAAGGTATTCACATTACAAATCATCAGGAAAGTGGTAAGAACATTCACCTCTCTCTCTTGTGCATTACTTGGCCATTATTGTGAAGATTGAGGTAAGTTGGCTTGTTGGTTTGCCACTTTATTTTTTGCGTTATCTTTCATTTCAGCAAACATTTAAAACAATTAACTCCTACCTTCACCTAGTGTACTCTATTTAGGCGCTGGTCTTAAGATTCTTTGTGGTGAAGTGATAATTTGTGGGAAGCCTCCCAGAGCCTCTTAGCGTAGGAGTTTGGCTCAAACAGGGAAGGATAGGTGTTGTGGTGACATTGGACACCTATCCCCTGTGTTGCTTCCATAGGAGACTACGAACTTTGGTGGTCTGCTAGTTTGGATGGTAATAAGACCATAACTGCCAGGTCTATGTTTCTTCATCTATTTTCCAACAATGTTTACTTTGAATATGTTGATGCTAGTGGTGGCATCAGACAGGTATTTCCGCACAGGTGTATGTGTCTAGACATGTAGAAATTGTCCAAAGCCTTCTACTCTTGAATTTACTTTGATTGAAAGAATTATTAAAGTTAATTTCTTTTATTAATTAATTATGTAATTAGTTAATTGAGTTATTTAAGGAGAGTGCTAAAAGTAATTAACATGTTTCTAAATCTCAAGTGAGTGTGAGAAGTAATCTCAACATGCAATCACTTTGGACATACAACTCACGATTATAAAAGCAAGGCTAGGGTGAAGGAGAAAGACACTTGATACTTGATAGGTGTTGAGGGAGTCGACATAGAGTATTGGATCACCAAGGACTGTGATTCAAGATCTTGAATAGGTGGAGAAGGACTTCCATCTAGAGATCAAGTCAATGAGAAGAGAGAACAGAGGTAGTGTAGGTGGGTTTTTGTTAGAGGAAGCCACAAGGAAGTGTCGCGTCGTACAAAGCTTGTTGTACAGACTTTTAGTACATGTATGTGGGTTTCAGTGAGACAATCGCATACGTACACGGGTTTGTTGAAGGAAAGTCACGTACACCTCGAAAAGCGTGCAATTTTGGTTTGTACAACAGGTCAAGCTTAGCTAGGATTGTCCGCAGTTGTATTTCTCTCAATGGGCCATTATCCTTATTACAAGAGCCCCGGTTTTAGCATAATAAAGTCATTCTCAACATTGGTTTTCCCTCTGGTTTTTTTTTTTCTAGGGGTATCTACCCAAAAATATTGGTGTTTATGTGTGTTTGATTTGGTTTCCTTGTTTATGCTTCTGCTGCATGTTTAGTTGATTACTCCACCGTGCTTTAATTCAATAATTGATTTATTTGGAATTAATTGTCGGGTGTTGGGTAGGAGAGATTTCAATGGACCAAGGTTTGAATTCAGGAATTTCAACTTGGTATCAGAGCAAGTGCTCTGAGAGGAAACTAAGTACACGATCTTAGATCCATAACCAATAGGCGGAAATCGAAGGACAAATTTTAGGAAAACAACCATATAGAGGTAAAACTTGTTTTTGCAGGTGTACAAAGGTGTACGTGGGTCACATAAAGCACAATTGTGTACATACGCGAGAGGCTTTGAGCACAGTCGCGTATATGCGGGTTACAATGGTGACAGTCGTGTACATACGTGGGTTGCAGTGGTGACAGTCGCGTACAAGTTTATATAGGTCAGTACATGGGTCGTTTTCAGCAACAGGTTGTTTCCAGGGTAGGTTATCAAGTCTTAGGGATGGCAACGACACCGTTGAGAGTTGAAGACAGATTGGATGGACCATCCAACTTCTTATCTTGGAAAGCAAGAGTAACTTTGGCATTGAAGGAGTATGACCTTTGGGAGTTGGTGGATAAAGTAGTTACTCCACCGACAGATCCGACAACTTTGGAGGCTCACAACAAGAAGGAGATCAAAGCCGAGAGGGTCCTCCTGGATTCTATGAAGGATCATTTAAGCCCTCACCTAACCGAGAAGAAGAGGCCAAAGAGATGTTTGATGCCTTGGTAGGGTTATTCCATAACACAAACATGAATAGGAAGATGGTCTTAAGGAATAAACTCAGATTGATGTAGATCTGATAATGTTACCATCTATCTCACGAGGATCACAGAGGTGCATGATCAACTTGCAGCCATGGGGGAGAAAATAGAGGACCCAAAGCTTGTGAATGTGGCATTGAATGGTCTTCCCAAGTCATGGGAACCATTTGTCAAGAGAGTCGTCGCTCGGGAAAATCTCTCAGATTGGTAGAGACTTTGGGATGATTGCATTCAGGAAGAGACTCGGGAGGAGTCTAAGAGCAACAAGTAGGGAGATAGTGAAGAGAACTCGGGTCTTGTTAGTAAGACAAGGAAGGGCAAAGGAAAGAGTTCTAGCAAGAAGGGTAACAGTGATGGAGGTTCATCACAGCTAGGGAAGAAGGACTTGACTAAAATCAAATGCTTTTCATGTCATAAGAATGGACATTATGCATCTCAGTGTCCGAAGAAGAAGAAGAAGGGTAATGGAAAGACGCAAACAACAACATCGACAAAGACACAACTTGATGAGTTTGTAGCGAAGTTTGAGAAGGATTACTCACTGGTTTCTTGCCTTTCTACTAGCACAATTGCGAGGAGTGCTTGGTTCTTGGACAATGGTTCATCTCATCATATGATAGAAGCATGAATGCTATTTAACAGTCTGACAAAGAGTGACCCAGATGTTCATGTGGAGCTTGGTGATGATGCCAAATATGCAGTGAAGGGAAAGGGAACAGTTACGTTCCAGCTCAAGTCAGGGGGTTCGTTGGATGCCCAGGATGTGCTTTACGTCCCATGTTTGAAGAAGAATTTGCTTTCAGTCTCAACTATGGAGAACAAGGGTTTTGCTGTTACTTTTCAAAGAGGGCAGGTACTCATTGTAGAAATTATCTGAGGTCCTATGAGATTGCCATCTAAGGTCTGTCCTTGACCTTAGTATGGCTCTAAGTTTCAATTGTATGG
>CBVK0100240127.1:0-13650 GCA_900067695.1 Picea abies | reverse complement strand
CCCTCTCAGTAATCCAACAAGGAGCCCATGATTTTTTTTTCCTGAGGAGTATGATGCAGGAGCATCGTCATAAAAAATTAAAGAGGCCAGTGGAGGAGAACTCAGCACCCAACATGCACATTTAAAATCAATTTTGATCCCAAGGAGAGCACGTTATTTTGATATTTTGAAAGTGTTGTAATTAAACATCTTTTAATGTTGGAGGCTTGATCCATTTCATGAGATCGCAAGAGATTGTATTTTCTTTAATGCAAGTTAAGATTGTACAGATACTAAGCATCAACTTGTATCTGAATGTAATGGCCATTTATTGTAATAATCCTTAGTAGATATATGTTTTTAATTGTGATAGGATAGCACTAAGGTAGTCGGCATGAAGGCTCGAAAATTCCCTCCATGTATAAACATATTTATTTTATGCCCAAATGAGGTTTCTAAAGTTTATTGTGAATTATGATGAAGAGAGTTGCAGAGAGTTGTATGAGTCCATGTACATACTTTTTTGAAGGAATACAAATAGAGAGGTTTGATTCCAAATGTATGGTGTTCTCTAGTTCTTAGTTCATTGAGTACATGTGATGTTTCTATAAGTTTCAATTGTTTCTCTTCTTAGATCTCCGGTGCAAGGAGTGCATAGTGCCTGCAAGTTGTGCGAATGATGAGTCAATTATGACTCAAAAGCTCATAAGAGATAATGTGAAATGTTGTAGAGGAACTACAAGGAGTGCACATTTTATTAGTGGAGAGAAAAGACTGGAGAAGACTTGTGCAAGGCGTGCATTGAGCCAAAATGTAGTTGAAGTGTTGAAGAAGTCACAGAGGGGACGAGCGCAAGGAGTGTGTAGGGAGATTTTTGAAAAAAATATCTAAGTCCAAAATCTTTCAGAGGTTCAGAGGATGCAAGGAGTGTGCCAGAGGTCTGAAACACCTCAAGAAAAAAATATCGGAAAGGATAGTGTATAAATCCTTAAGGGAGAAGGATTTTAATCATTTTAAGTGTTGGTCGAACGAGAATCCATTAGGCAAGATCCAAAATATCTCATCACCATCATATCTAGAGAAGTTGCGCAAGGGTTAACTTTGCATTCCTTTAGACTTCGCACATTTGGGAGATTTGGTGTGGGGGGAAATCGATATTTCTAAAGTCCCGAAGGTTGGAGCTAATAACAACCATACACCTCCCAAGGACACGTGTCAACATACCATTACATCCAGAAGACCAAGAGTTTGTGAGAATAGAGGGGGGAATATTTCGATCTCTCCAGAGTCCTGTAGTGAATCGTGACCGTTGGTCGATGGGAGGGTGTGGACCGTTGAGAGTCCTGTAGTGAATCGTGACCGTTGGTCGATGGGAGGGTGTGGACCGTTGATTTCTTGTTGTGTGTGTTCACCGGTCCAGCGCTTTGGTGGAATGGTGGAGTGGCACCTCAAAGAACCCCCGAAGCCTAAAACCATGAAGTGGGGCATCATTCGTCGATATGATTGAAGAATAGGAGTCGTCTGATCTACTTCGTAGTTTGGCTCTCCAGGAGCACATCGTGTTGGAACGAGCAGACTTCCTGAAGCCCTAATTATCGAAATCAATCACATTTGTATATTGGAGTGGATTTTTTTAATCGTCGATCCTTTTTTTGGTTCGACACTACGAGACTTTAGTGTTCGGAAAAATTTGAGATTTGTTTTGTTGATACTCCCGAAGAGGGACAGCTCCGAAGTCTCGAATTCTTTGGAGACATGAGATTTAGCCCATGATTTTTGGCCCACGGTCCCAAGTAGGGCTTGCTAGTGCTCAGGGACCCCCAAAAAGTATATTTTGCATTCAGGAAAGAAGGTTTAAGGCCTTTGTATTATATTTGAGGGCTTAGAAGGAGCCTGTGAGCTGATTCAACTCCATTAGTCAAACGATCCTTAGACCAAGAGGTCGCACAGGCCCCATGAGTGGGTGGGGTTCTGCATCATTAACCATAATTTTCTCATATAAAAAGGGCCCTAGGGGTGTCAATTGGATATATCAAACTAGAGACAATAGACCAAATTTTCTCACTTTGTTTCCTAAGCATTCTACATTTGCTCTGAGTTTTATCCTCAACATTCCCTTCCATCCATCTTCCTTATACCATCCTTCCTTTCCCATTGTATTAACATGTTGGTGGTGAATATAGTATTGGGAATATTGCACTTGTATACACAATAGAGGAACCATGAGAGGTTTATGGAGCGGTGCCAACAAATTTCAGGTTGTAACCTCCAATTTTTCTATTAATAAAAGAGAAACAAATGTGTCTGAGATATTATGTCTATGTGTTTATGTTTATGAATGTTTTCATGGATACATAACTATTTATATAATATTGATAATTAATAATATGTTGTCCTAGATTGTTCTGTATCATTTTTTCAAGCCAACTTTGGGAGGAGGCCTGCAGTCTTGGAACAAACAACAATCATAAGGGATCGACATCAACCGTAAGGAATTAAGGTACACATTTCTATATTATTTCTCTTCCCTTAATTATCATAAGTTTGTGTGTGGTTTGGGGTATAATAAAACATTTTATGTATTTTAGGGTGTCAAGGCTCTACCTAGTCGCTAGACCGAGATTGGGGGGATTTTCCCCATAACACTCATGATTTTCCACATCTTTATATTATCTTCGACTACAACTCTTTGTGCATGCCAAGGTGCCAAATTCTACGTGAATGATCATGCAAGAGCATCCTTATATCAATAAGTTATACAACATGGATATATAGGTATACTATAGTAGTAAGTGATGGTGCGACGCTTCACACATACCCCACAGGGTCTCTCTGCCTGACCTCCCGGTCTCACATGATCGTTCAAATTCCCCCTTGAGACGAATTAACTCACTCGATTCCCTGCTGGAATCTCAGATGAAAACCCGATCCACAGGTCCTTTCTTCACCCACACGGCTTTCTTCACTTTACCGTGATCTTCTCCCACTTTGATTTCGGGCTTCGGCGTTTCGTGATCCCTGACGTCAAGAGTTCTTGTCTTCTTGAATCCCCAATCTTCGATGAGAAATTTCACCGATACACACCTTTACGCGCCTTAGCCCCTCCTAGCTATGCTCTGGTCCATGTGACCGCTAATTCATAAGACCGCAGCCTTATCCTTCTTTCGGGGTTTTGGGCTTCAAAATCTCGATGTGCTCCAACTCCCGTTAGCCCTCTAGGCTAAGCTCCTGGTCCACGTGACCTCCCCTTATATGACCGTAGCCATACCTCCTCATCAGGGTTTCAGACTTTCCAATTTCGAAATACATTTGTCCTCAGGATTCGCAATCGCTCGAATCCCGACGCGCTCTTTATGCACTAGCTCTCCTAGCTAGGCTCTTGGCCCATATGACCGTTATCCCCACGACCGTAGTCTTACCTCTTCGTCGGGGTTTTGAGCTTTTCAATGCCGCAATGCATTGGCTCACGGGATTCCCGATCCTTCGAATCCCGATTCTCCGATATGTTGACAGCTAGCCCCTTAAACGACACTTTTCTCCTTGTCGGGGTTTCGGACTTCACGATTCCAAAATGTAAAAACACCTTGTCACCAGGATTCCCGATATCTCGATGACCAAAACGTTGATAGACGACTTCCCTTTTAGGACTTTCCCCGATGGCTCCGATTGCTACCACGCATCCCAAGAATAGATGGTTCATATTCCTCCTCACGGTTTCAAGAATTATGATGTCCCGACTTTCACGACCTCAGGAACTTCGATTTCCTGAGTGTCGATATACCGATGGCTAGTTCCTGGATCTCCGGAATGGATGATCACATGACATGCATCCTCTCTCATATGGACGGCCCAGATTTGTGTCGGGGTTTTCAAGATGGACTTACCCGATCTCCTGTCCACGGGAATGATGATATCCCAACTTCTGACGCCTCGATCTCCACCATGTGTCTCCACTAACGGATGGTCCAGATCAGTTCCCGTTGTTTTGAGACTTAAAATTTCCTGACTTTCTCGACCTCGAGAATTCCGATATCACGAACGTTGATATCCCAATAAGTCAAATCCTTTCGAGACTTTCTTCTCCCTGTTCACGAAGGCTTAACTCCCTCGCAACTCTCGACAGATCTGATGGTTGTCAGGTCTCTAGATCAATATCCAACGATCCAGTTTCATTCTTCCTATGCGCTCCTCCTGCTGCTCCCTGGACATGGAAACCAATGGTCCAGATCTCTTCCTCCAGCCGATCCGACGGCTGTCATTGCTCCTCCTAAGCTTTTGCACACTTTCTTCCTGCCTTGGAAGAATTCCAAGTTTCCAAAGGCCTCGACCTTTGTTTTCTTTCTCCTCTATGAACTCCTCAACCCTGAGCTTTGCCACGCATATAAAGATTCTGACTCCTCTTGAGATTTTACTCTCGAATCCCCAAGGGATTCTTTTGACTTCTGCGCCTCTGCAAATTTTTCACGCACCTACAGTGTTGTCTCTCCTGAGCTTCTCAAACGCTCTGACCCCTAAGGGAGTTTATCTTTCTTTCTTCTCCTACAGATGGAGGACATTGGGATGTCCTACTGGATATCCTCCGCCTCAAGCAACCTATTGCTGAGTACTTTTGGGTATTCAGTAACCCCGGGAAGATCCCTCAGTGGATTCTTCTTCAAATCACATAACTCAAAGAGTTCTCTTCTCTTCTGTGCCTGCCTGCACACCTACTCAATGCCCACCTGGCAGAGTATCTTCTCACAGAACTTCAGCATTTCTGTCCTCCTGTGCACCTATGCACCCGCTCAATGCCCACTTGGTAGAGCTCTCAGAATCCTCAATGAATCTGGTTCTTCTTGAACTCACAGCAGAGTTCTATCTTTGTGCACTCCTTGCACTGACTCGATGCCCACATGGTAGAGCTTCACAGAATCCTCAGTGATTCTAGTTCCTTTTGTCTGAACTCACAACAGAGTTCTTCTCACTGCGCTACTATGCATATGCTCAATGCCCACCTGGCAGAGCTTCACATAACTCCTCAGAGATTCTGTCTGCAACTGTTTCTCTCCTACACAGCCTTGCCTCCAAGGTGTTCAGTAACCTTGAGGTCTTCCCTGAGTTGTTGACTCCAGCTCCTGTGCCGCAGCACGTCTTTTTCTAAACCCGTAGTATTCAGAAGTGCTTCAGTGCACCGATATTCAGAGACCACAGTACTATGTCACGCCCTCCTGGCATGAAACCTCAAAGACCTTCACCTGGAATCAAAACAACCTTCAGATTCCTAGCCTACATTTACAGCATACATTCATATCATATGAAGAACACTCACAGACATCCACATAACATAGAAATACATGCAGGAAAAACTGCTTCTATTTATATTAAAATGGAAAATTCCTATTTGTACAAGGGTGTTCCTGAGCACGGTCTGTAACAAGGTCTCGGCTCCTTCTCTTCTGCTCTCTACATGTAGACTCTATTCTTCTCAACTTCTTACAAAATGAGATCCTAAAAATCTCTTTTACCTAAGGGGGCTCTTAGAGCGCTTCCCTCCAACCTACCTACCCTATTCAATTGAATTTAATGGGATGTCTCCACTATCCGGATCTAGATCTCAGCCATACAAACATTAAAGGCCTATCTTATCTACAACCTGCACAAAGGCACGACTCTACAGCTCACTAGCTTAAACATTTAATTACATTCAATTCAGATTTAAATGAGGACTGTGCCTCTCTTCAGCTTTGAATGCATGCGCTCGACGTGGCTAGCTGGCTAGCTGGCTAACGTGGAGAGATGATCCCGCATCAGTAAGTATCCATAAACCTTTAAAAACTTTTTTTGAATTAAGTGTACATTTTTGTGAATTTTGGTTTGCATTTTCCAGGTTTTTAAGGAATCAAGTTTACATTTAAATTTGAATACCTTTTAGGATTGGAACATAAATCATAAACATATGGAAAGATGTTTTATATCATGATGAATTCATAGCAAATTTCAGGATATCATCTAAGTCCATATACAAATATTGGTGTGCAATTTAGTGACAATTGTTTGTTTTACCTAAAAAGTGAAAAAAAAAATGAAAAAATAAGTGTTGGTAAGATTATATGTTGAAGGTGGATATATTTTTGAAGAACATGTGATGTGGTTCCTATGGGATTGTAGATCAAAATCAGACAAAAAATTCGCATAGATAAATCTCTCACAGTAAATCACAACACTATAAATGCATTAATTTAAATAAACAATACACACACAGTGTTTGTTACCATGCAAGAAATTATAGAAAATACCTTTAAAAAACATCTTTAAAACTTTATTGAGAGAATGAACAATTCTCTCAAGCATAATTACATTCATAAATCCTACGAATAGGGCTCTATATCCCACAACAATAAATTGTTAAGCTCATAATCCTAAAGTTATATAGTCTAAGTATTTTCTAGTTTAAATAATTTTTAGAAATTAGTTTATTCTAGTTTGTTAGGATAAGGAAACCTACCTTCTATGTAAATGACATCTACCATACTCATGTGATTATGTGATTGGTTGTTCTCCTAGATTTTAGTTTAGAGTTGAGCTATATAAACAAGCTTCTTCTTCAAGTGAGGTTAACAAGTTGATTATGAGTCCTCACTTCTTATTGTAATCGTTTTTTTCCTTATTAATAAAATTACATGTCTCAGGACACTTTGTCAACATGGTATCAGATCCATGGTGAAAAGGAAGATTTCCTGACATCAACCTGGATCTCTTCAAACTCAAGGGCAACGGTACTGAGGTAATATGTTGTTGTTTAATGTAAGGAAAAATTAGGTTTTAATTGCTTATTTTTTCAAAATAAAATTGTTGATTTTATTTCAGATCTAATCTTCCTTTTATTATCGGTTAGACTTCTAGAGCCATTTCTACTATTTGTATTTCTAAATATGAAAATTTATTGTATCTAAATAAGAAGTTAGGCTTGTAAATCTCAAGATTAGAGAAGATCTATTATAAATTTGCATTGTTTTATGATCTTAAGATGCACTGTTGTGTTTTCAATTAATTAAGAGGGCTCATTTTTGTAAAAATTGCTACAGATTTGTTTATAAATCGGGCAATTTCATATATATAGTTGTAGATTATAAATTTATGTTTTCAAGATTCTTCTACCATTCGACCATCAAATCCAGATTGCATTGAATCAGTTGTTTCAGATCTAGAGAGCTAAAATCACCAAACTTAGAACTACAGTGCAGTATTGTATCGAGGACCGTATCGCAGACCGAATCCTGGATCGTATTGAAGACTGTATATGTTCTTGGTTGTGGAATGATACCATATCATTTTGGAGGACCATAACAAGGACCGTAACGAGAACTGAATCTTGGATTGTATCTAAATTCAACAGATTATTCTCGAATACATAGTCGATTTTGTCATGCTCCAGATCTTGAGGGAAGAGAGCCCAGGCATCAGTGGTACTCATGAAGAACTCCATGTGAACAAGTTTGATCATCTCCCCTTCACACAGATTTATAGGACCTCTTCAAGCAGATTTCTAGGAAGCCTTCGAGAGTGAACCCGAATTTGTCGAAAGGGATGATCGAATCGAACCTCCAAGTGTCGGATCTCAGCTGAACAAAATCACAAAGAAATGTACCTTCGTTTTATCGATCACCTGTCCATTCTAAGGCCAGATCAGAAAATTGAATTCCGATTTGATTCTTCAATATTTTTCGTGGTTCTTCTCCAAGTCAGAACGATGGAATGATGAAAGATGGACTCTCTGGTCAAAGAGTTGTGCCTTCATTTTTTCGAGGGACGTTTGTTGCACGTGGAGCTGAGTGTTACTCCAGTGTTGTTGGAGGTTGTGCATGGACTATACCCTTTCTCTTTTTATTTCATATATTCACCTCTCGTTGTTGGGAAGATCCACATTGTTGATTTTCCACATCAAAGATTGAATGATGGAAATTGTTGATTTTACATGTTCATTGCTTCCGCCTTCTCCATTTTTGCTATTCATTAGAGTGTTTGACATTGAAGAGGAATACCAATGGGTCTTTGATTACTGAGGTGCTGTTACAGGTGTCCTTCCAAGGACTGTATCCCAGGATTGGCCATTAAAGCACTTGACTGGTTATACCATGATGACTGTGCCCATGCTCTCCACATTATACTCAACGTCGATCCTTCCAAGATTCGCTCCACAAATTCGCTTGGTATTCACTCATGTTTTCAATGGTAGTTGTTAAATTTTTGGGAGACAAATAATTTGTTTTACATAAAGATGAGGAGTGATAAGTGGATTTATTTATTAAATTCAGTTTAAAGGGAGACATGTTTTTTTGTGTAAAGAGGCTTTTTAACTATTAGACAGGTTATTTATTGTATTCAAAGATTTGAGTTGTAATATTTTAAGTCATTGATGAATTTAGCTCGGGGGGGGGCACTTTTTCCTATTTGTAAAAGGATATAAGTCTTGTAAAAAGGGTTTTTTTTATTGTAACCTTGAAGCGCAGAAGTTAAGAAGAGTCCAATGAAATACTCTTTCAAACTCCATTTCCAACGCAACTTTTAAAGGGTCAATGTCAAGCCCTTAAAAGTTCTCTTTTTACATGGATTGTGTACTCTTTCTTTCTGGTGCCTCGTCTCTCTTTTGGTATTTTGTGGATTATTCACTTACAATCTTGCAATAAGTAAATATACCAACATGTCTAAATTAATTAATCTATTCACTGAATCACATAAGTTATATGAACCCAAGAATTACAAATCTTGGAGTCGGCACATGCAAAACACTTTGATCTATAATGAATTATGGCGTGATATTTTTTATGGTGATATTGCTCCAACTAAGCCAACCGACGCTACTTCTTTAGCTAAATGGAATTTGAAAGATGAAAAATCACTTTCTTTGTTGCGCTCTTCTATAACTGAACACATGTTCGTACATATTGAGAATTCCAAAGATGCACAGTCTGCTTGGAATCTATTCAAGAAGATTTTTGATAGTCATGTTGCATCAGATAGAGTTGATCTACAAATGAAATTGCTTAAACAAATATTAGTTGATAATGCTGATTTATTAGAATACATTTCAAGGATTAAGAACATTCATCAGGAAATCATCAAGGGAGGTTTTCCTAAACTTGAAGATAGTTTTATGGTCTCCATTGTGATAAATGGCTTGCCTCAATATTATAAGCATTTTCTTGAGACTTTGAAAATAAATAATAAGTTATCATCGTTGACCTTTGATTCACTTAGTTAATTACTAGCTGAACATAGTAAATCATTTGGAAAACAAAAACAATCAGGAGAAGATCTTCTTTTCACTAAAGATGAAATTTCTAAAGGAAGAGGAAAATCAAATTTTGGAAATTTTCAGAATCAGTGTTATAATCGAGGTCATGGTCAAGGTAGAGGTCATAAAAATTTTAATAAAAAGAAATTCAAAGTAATCCTCCCAATAATAATGCACAGTCAGGAAGAGGAATGAATTTCAATCCAGTCAAATATAAGAGATGTTTATAGATGGGACATTATGCATCAAATTGTCTTACAAGCAATGATCAATTGCCAAAATTTAAGCAGACATCAATTTCAAATTCTCAACAATCATCTCAATATGCATAGGATCAAGATTAACAAGATGATAAATATTAATATGTTTTTAAAGCCGTGCATCAAGAATATTCATTTGAAAATGATTGGATATTGGACACAGGGGATACTTAGCATATGACTTATCGCAGAGACTATTTTTGGAAATATCAAGATGTTCAACTAAATCTCATCTATTTGGTTGATGATACAACTCATATACCTCAATGAAAAGGTTCAATGAAAGTCTTTATCCCTGGAATTTGTGAAAAATGGATTTCAAATGTTTGGTATGTACCAAATTTTAAGAAAAGTTATCCTTAGTCACAATTTGACAAGATGGAGATCAAATCATCATGCAATATGGTTTGTTCAATATTAAGTCAGAGAAGGATAACTTGAAAACAATAATTATAGGATATGAATATGGGAAATTGCTAAGAATGAAGGGAAAAGTTATCCCAAGAAAGCATGATTTTGCAGCAACAATGAATTCTGAAATGTTTTCATTCAGATTATGGAATTTTTGATTTGGTCACTCAAACTTTGATAGTCTCTTGAAACTTAAGTCCCAAGATTTGGTAAAGGGTTTTCCAACTTTCAAGAGAGAAAATTCTAAGTGTGAATCTTGTATTTTTGGTAGCCAAAAGAGAGAATATTTTCCAACTAGCTCATGGAGAGAAACAAAGTATCTGCAATTGATTCACAGTGATATATGTGGACCAATGTAATCTTCTTTCGGTGGATGTTGATACTTGATATTTTACATTGATGACTACACTAGAATGACATGGGTGTACATTTTAAAGGAAAAGTATGAATCTTTTGAAAAGTTTGTAAATTTTCAACATATGGTTGAAAATGAAACAAGAGAATAGGTTGCATATTTAAGAACAGATAATGGAGGAGAATTCACTTCAACTGAATTCAATGATTATTGTCAAGACAATGGAATTAAGAGGAAACTAACAAATTATTATACTCCACAACAAAATGGATTTACCGAAAGGATGAATAGAACTCTCATGGGCATGGAAAGATCTATGATGTAGTTTAAAGGGTTGAGCACAAAATATTGGGTTGAAGAAGTCCATACTGTCATTTATCTCAGAAATCAATCACCTACATCAAGTTTAGATGGAAAAACACCTTATGAATATTGGTACAATTTTAAACTCAAGGTAAATCATCTTAGGATTTTTGGCTCAACATGTTATGCTTTAGTTCCTAAGAAAAAAAGGACTAAATTAGAAAACTGAAGTATGAAGTGTACCTTCATTGGATATTTTGATGAAAATAAAGGGTATAGGTTGCTTTCAGATGGAAAATTGATTGTCAGTAGAGATGCAATTTCTTATGAAACTTAAAGTAAAAATTTTAATGAGATTAATCATATCCTTAGCCATTTAGAGAAGAAAAACACTAAGGGTAAAAGTAAGTTGAACAAGTCAAAGAAAAATTTTTGGTTTGAAAAATAATTTGTTTCTTTAGAAGACATCTCTTCATCAAAATGTTCTTTTGATTCATCTGATAATGAAACTACAAAAGAATCTTCTGATACTTAAACTTCAAAAGAATCTTCTCCAACCTCAGATGCTTCAGACGAAAGAAGAGCCTAATTTTTTGAAAATCCTCTTTTCAATAATAATGGTGATTCAAATCCACAATCCCCTCAACATAAGAAGCCAAACTAGGTCGAATAACTTCTCAAAGATGTTAGTTCAGATGAAATTAACAAAACAAGAACAAGGGGATCTTCAAGAGCAGAAGAAAATTTTGCTCATGCTTCCACTAAACCTACTTATTTTGTTGAAGCAGTTGGACATAAATAATGGAAGGAAGCAATGATTATTGAATATGATTAAGTACTTGCAAATGAGACTTGGAACTTAGTTTATTTTCCACATGATGTTAAGCCCATCGGTTCTAAATAGGTTTATCGAGTAAAGTACAAGCCCAATGGTAAAATTGACAAGTACAAAGAAAGAATTTTTGCTAAAGGTTTTTCTCAACATGAAGGAATTGATTATGAAGAAACTTTTTCACCCACAGCTAAATGGAATACTATCAAAATGTTTATCAATTTGGCTGCACATAATGGTTGGAAATTACATCAAATGGATGTCAAAAGTGTCTTCCTGAATGGTGATATAAAGGAAGATATTTTCATGACTCAACCACAAGGGTTTGAAGCTAAAAGACAAGAACATAAAGTTTTCAAACTTATGAAGGATTTATATGCTTGAAACAAGCTCCTCAAGCTTGGTATGCAAAAATATATGATTACCTACAAAAGGTGGGTTTTCATCGAAGTGAATCAGATGATATATTTTATTTTAGAATGAAATATAAGCACACGGTGATAGTTGTACCCTATGTTGATGACTTAATCATAAAAGGAAATAATGAAGCTCACATCAAACAAGTTAAGGAAGAACTTAAAGCAGGGTTCAAAATGACTGATTTAGGGACACTTCATTATTATCTTGGAGTTGAAGTATCTCAAAATCCTAATCAAATATTCCTTATTCAAACTAAGTATGGCACTGAATTGTTAAAGAAATTTGGCATGGAAGATTGTAAACCTTCTCTTACCCCCATGGAGAAGAAATTGAAACTTTCAAAATTTGAAAGGGGAGAATTGGTAAACAATACAAGGTACAAGAAATTGGTTGGAAGTCTCATTTATTTGACAAATAATCGAGCATATTTGTCATATTCAGTCAGTATACTTTCAAGGTTTATGTAGGAACCAAGGGAAAGTCATTGGAATTTAGAAAAAAGGGTACTGAGATACATTTAAGGTACAAAAAAATTTGGTCTTCTCTACAAAAGAAACAAAAAAATTACACTTGTTGGATATTCAAGTGTTGATTTTGCAGGTGGCATTGATGATAGAACATCCACTTCAATTTATTTAATGAATATGGGTTCAGCAACAGTGTCTTGGAATTGCAAAAAGTAGACAACAATTGTCAATTATTCAACAGAGGCAGAGTACATATCATCTTGGGAAGCAACATGTGAGATTGTATGGCTACATAGAATTTTACAGGATCTTGGTGAATATCAAAAATCACCAACTACTTAATTGATCAACAGTCAATCAACAATAAAGATGGCCAATAATCCAACATTTCATTCAAATCCTAAACATGTCGACACCGAGTACCACTTCATCATATCGCTCATCTTCAAAGACGTCATCAAGCCTCAGTTCTATCCATCTGAAGATCAAACTTCATATATTTTAGCCAAACCTCTTGGTAGAATAAAGTTCACTAAGTTAAGAGATGAACATGGTATTTGTAAAAATGAACTTTCCGATTAAAGGGGATATTGTTAGCCTCATAATCCTAAAGTTCTATAGTCTAAGTATTTTCTAGTTTAAATGTTTTTTATAAATTAGTTTATTCTAGTTTGTTAGGATAAGGACACCTAGCTTCTATGTAAATGACACCTATCATACTCATGTGATGATGTGATTATTTTAGTTTAGAGTTGAGCTATATAAACAAGATCATTCTTCAAGTGAGGTTAACAAGTTGATTATGAGTCCTCGCTTCTTATTGTAATCACTTTTTTCCTTATTAATAAAATTGTGTGTCTGAGGACACTTTGTCAACATAAACTCTATGAAAAAACGAATCAAAAGTAAATCCAAATGCCCTTTGTTCATTCAAAAACTTCATATTTATGCTTTTGTTCATTGGCATTTGGAATTTCACCTAATGTGATCTTTCAAATTTGAATTACAAACCTTCGTATTCCCATGGTTTATCAAAATTTACTAAGGATTTTGAATTTGCATTAATTTCTCAAAATATAATTGTTAAAACAAGCTACAAATATGTGTGAAGAGGCTTAGAAAAATGCACACCAAAATTCATACAAGTTTCCTTTTGAAAAAATGAGACTCAATGTCTATAGATTTTTTCATTGCTGACAAAATTCATATACCATAATTTCCAAATGTCTTATTTTACTTGCATCTAATATGCCAACTTAACCTTTTATATTTTTCACTGAAGTTGATGAAAATTGCTTTGCTTCCTAAAATGCATGCCCATGTGTTTAAGGATAAATCCGTAAGTGCGG
>CBVK0100240126.1:0-13651 GCA_900067695.1 Picea abies | reverse complement strand
TGTAGGCATCTTTTAGGGCAATTGAAAAAATTGAATTGGCTGCCAACAAGATTCATCTGAGTTTCTTGGTTGGGGGTAGACTCTCTTGCACATGAGATTGTGTAACTATCTGGAGGAGGAGGTCGATCCTAGTTTTGTAGGTACACAAGGGTTTCAGAAGGTATATTAGTGAAATAATTGTTGGTTGAGGATGAGTGTCCCATGAGTCCTCTCCAATCACCCAAAATTATCACATGAGGACCCCTGTAGGCTGTAGTTTTCTACCAGAAGGGTTCGAGGCATCCTCATTAGTCGAACCACTATTTTCTCACGAGGCACCACCGGATGACCAAGCTTGTCCTACGAAGACCTATGTAAGAGTTTTTTTGGATTCAACGAACTCCTTGATCAGATCCATGGGGGTTTGTAAGGCCATTTGATTATAGTCAACACAAGATAAGATCGTATGAAGTTGTGGAGGATTTGGACCAGTTTGGGAGAATCTATTGGATAAGACTTGGCATCCACATCAGGGTTTTCTTTCATTCTGTAGTGTTTCCTATTGTTCCATAGTTTCTAAAACATCCATTAGACTATGTTGTTGCTTTGTATCAAATTCCATCCATAATAATAATTCCATGAGGTCCTTTCCATATACTTGATCAATTGAATGTCTGCAATATGTTTGAGGAAATAACCACATGGTAGAGGTTAAATTACAATAATTCATATAACCACCCACACACAAAGAACATAAAACATTAACTCCCTAGTAGATTCATGTTTGGGATATGACAGTGGTATTAGAGTTGGTGATATTTCCAGCTTGTTCAATGGATAATAAAATATGAAGAAAAATTGGGAATACAAGGATGAAAAGTTGAAGACAACTTAGGAACACGTGGATGAAACATGGAAAATTATTCATCAAAACAAGAAGAAACTAGCATAAATTAAATACAATCTTGAGTACAAAAGCTAGCCCAAGGATTGGGACAAGGCTTCTTTGAAAATAACAGTGCAGAAAGTGAAGGAAGAGAAACCTGAAGGACATAGGGGCTTGTTGGAGGTACATGTATCTAATCATGTTGAATATGTCTGCATTAAGGAAGAGGATAAAAAAATATCATGTGATACATCATCATAGATAACTGACGAATTCGAGGACACTAGCGTGTTATATGGGTATACCTATGATGAATACACATAAGAAGAGGATGCAAGATCTTATGATGATTTGTTCCAATCAGCCGGTGTTTAGGATCTAACATATCTCACTATGTATGATGAGGGTAGTCCAAGTGTGATAGAACCTATGATTGATGAGGATTCAATGCCATATCTCAATTATTATGTCAATGATGAAGAGGAATTTATTATACCTCGACATGATGGTGAAATTGAACAAAAACTCTTAGCGTTGCAAGAGTTGGAGGACCGATTATTGGTTAAGGAGTAGTATATTTTATAGGTGTTGATGAGGGCAGATAGTGCTCATAATTTTATTGAAGACCTTATGTGGAAAACCTAGAGGGAGGAGAGGCAAAAGGGAATTGCAAATGGAGTCACTAGTGCTCAAATACACATCAACAAAAAAGCACTAGAGCATATGAAATTTGATTACTTGCAATTGTTCATCGATATGCACCTTGATATTAAGTTCCCTGAAGACAATGAAAGGGAGATTGAGGAGCTTTGTAACCAACTTAGTTTGAAAATATCTTTAGTAGCATGGAATTCATCATATTTGGTGGTAGTGACACATGAGAGAATGAGTGCCACTCATAATATGAGGGAGGAGTCTCTTGTAATGATTCTACATGAGGAGTATTCAGAGTTGCAGGCGTATGAGGAGAGTTTTGACATAGAGGGTTTTTACCGTGCACCTATTTTTCATTGTAGGGATCAGGAATCATTTCTTTTGGCTCAAGGATTAGCTACAAAGATGATAGTTAAGAAAATTCCTTGTGAACCAATGATCAAGGAAGTATATGCACCATTTGATTAGGGGATTGAGTATAGGACATGTGTGGATACATCACTCTGGGATCCTGGACCAGTTGATATCAGTAAAGTGATTTATATAGTGGCATACAAGGTGGTACATGATGATAAAATGGTGTGCATTAATATGCAATAGTATATAGTGTTCTACAATGGTGTACAATGGGATTTTGGGACATTTCCCCTGGGGAGACCTCCAGACAGGGACTTTAGACATATCATTGAGTTTGGTTCACCTAGGATCGATGAGTTAATGGACAAACTTCATGGAGAGGAATATTCCTTGGATATTGATATTTGATTTGGATATCACCATAGCATGGAAAATGAGAAGGATACCCACATGATCGTTCTTAGTTGTTACCTTGTGTTCTTGGCCATACCATGGGGGTTGGCCAATGCACTTGATACTTTCTAGTCTTGCAGAAAGTGTCAGTGGTGTCTAGTGTTATCTTCCAGTTCCAACAATATCTTTAGCAATAAATGGAGAGTTCACCTGAGTCAGTTGGGTGATGTAGGAAGGATTACATCCATGCCATAGTTATTTTGTTTGGGCTATGTGGTCAGAACACAGGAGGAGATCTATATTGTATTGGATCAATTAATAGAGATTTATGCTGACAGAGTGGTGGATGGAATTATTCACTATGGGGGTCACACACATGTAGTTCCTATGTCCACGCTTAGGGAGAGGATTATGTGGGAGACGTATGATTCATCGTTGACATGGAATTCTAGGTACTCACATGAGTATGAGGCACCATAGGTGATAGGGATACTTTCCAGGGAGGTATTCAAACTTCACATATTACTTGAGGACATTGATGGTGATCTATATAGCATATAACTCAATTCATTTTTGTGGGAGTCGAACGGATTAGCAGATACATAGTTGATTCCTAGTGCTTAGTTTCCACCAGATGATGACATACCAAGGACTTGGCTCATTTTGAATCCAATGGTTACCAGTATGGCATCGCAATAACTAACAGGTATTGGGATTGGTGGACTTCCAATTTGGTGGTGGGATCCAGGAATTCATTTGAGTTATAGATTGATCCATATGATGATGAGCGACATAGTTGTGATAATGATTGGTCTTATTTATTTTTGGGAAGTTGGGAGAGGGGAGGTCGAGGCTTTCTCTATATGGTAGGGAAGACTCGAGGCTAGTCATGGATTTGCAAACTTGGAATTCACTAAGACACCTTCACAGGGGAGGATTCAAGAAAGTTGTTTCAGTCCCTTTAGGGAGTTCAGCTTGGGGTTCCAAGAGAGGAGCATGCAAACTGGGATAATTTTTTTGATTGTGATGATCAAAGTAGTGCAACATTAGCATGGTGGTACCATTACAGGATTAGTTTTGGAACCTCAGATTACATTGCTTGAAATTTCAACTATTATTAGACATGTGAGAAACGATTTTAACATTTCAAAGTTAACTTTTGAGAGACTTAGGAGTGGTTTCTTTGAGGAGTTATATTCCAAGGAGTTGACCAAGTTTACATAGCTTATGATTGATTTTATTATTATATTCCAAGGAGTTGACCAAGTTTACATAGCTTATGATTGATTTTATTATAAAAGACAGTCAGTTGGAATATTGTATTAGAAACTTATAGACCAGTGATATGAGTAGAGGGTGCTTCACGTAATACATGCTAGTTTTGGATCTTGGCTACTTTACCATCTACAGGGTTCTTGTGTTTGCATGATGGTACTTTAAAGACAATATGTCAGGAGATTGCCTAGATGATGCTTGGTCGATCGCATTAGGATGGAGGTGTCATAGTATAGACACTCTTCCCTTTGATACTTTGAGACTAGGTATTGTTGATACCCTATCAGTTGGTGACCATATTGTTATAACCCTAATAAATATAAAATTAATTAGACTTTTTATGTTTGTAGGGTCAACCAACTAGTTTAGCATTAGGGCCTCGAATTAGGTTGGACAAGAAACTCTTCAAGGCTATTAAAAAAACATTTGAATCAGAGTTAGGGAGTGTTAAAGTCCAGCTTCGTAAAAAAAAATCGGGACCCCCCTCTAACACAGGGGTTAAACACGAAGTCGCGTGAGGAAAGGCAGCGAAGATAACCCCTCCAAAGCCAAACTAAACATAGTGCGGAACACATATTGAGGATCTTTCATGGGAATACTATCGATTGAATTTTCCTATGAAGCTTCATGGACCTCAAATCCATTCGATATGCTCTATTGTCTTCCAGAACCCTTTCTTTTGATACCCTCAATAGGTTTCAGACTTGTTATCCTTCTCATTGCGATTCGCTCGACTATCAACTATACCCGCCTGGTGACTGACTGTGAGATGGAAACTTAGTTTCCCATATTCTAGGGACTTACACAGGTGAATGCAGGGGTATACCATGATACATAGGATGGATGTTGAGTCACACTTCACAGAGTATTCCTGGAGGGTGATTCCGTGTTCAATTTTCACTTGCATCGGTTAGTTTCTCTAGTGTTGGTTGGCATAACTGTTTGTCCTACTAGATAGATTTTTTCTTGATTTGTCTTATAGAATTTTTTTCTAGTGTGTGCTTGGTTCTTAAATGCTAGTTAAGCCTTACTGTGTCATCTAATCTTTTCATAAAGTGGAATATCAAGAGCTATGTCAGTCGTGAAGGCTTCAGGGCCTATTGTTGGTTGCATTAGAGCCACCTTTGCCATTGTTACAATGAATACTTGAAAACAAGGGTAATTCGAAGCAATCGAACTGCAAGAAACTGTGTCTGAACCTTCTCTGTGAGGAGATTATTTGACTTCGAAGGAATCTACTGTTTCTGAACTTGGAGTGGAATATCTCAGGCCATCCAACCCTCCGATTACTGAGTTGTTGGTGCCCATATTAATGCAAGTTGTCCCTCCCAAGGTGACACCTTCCGAGAGTCAGTTATTCTTACAAGAAACCATGGAATAAAATGTTGCTACTTCGTTTGGGAGTCCTCATACTCCCGTTTCGGCTACTACCATAGGGTGTATTTTTCCTCCTAGCCCACCTTTTCCAGTCTGGACCACAGTGGTATCAACTCCCTTTGCCTCGGGCAGTGGTCTGATACTGTCATTGGCTGCAACCACTACTCTATTTACACAAAGTGTGATGGGCCCTCCATTCTCATATGGGATGCCCATCTTTGATTAAAACTAAGTCCTTACGTAATCCACCTTACATACCATGGGTATAGGGGTAAGGATCTCAAACGCTCCTGTGCAAGGGTATATCGGGGGAACTTCAGTCCCCTTTAATGATATCCCTTATGGTGGCGGCCATATACGTCCTTTGTCCCCCTCATTTGATGGTGCTTTTCAGCAACCCATCGGGCCAAATGCTAACTACATCTTGTTTGGAGTAGGCAGTTTAGGACCTTTGTCTTACACTATGTCGATGGGATCCATGTCGTTCTCTTTGTTTGACATGTTTTGTAACAACACTTTTTCTTTGGTTGTCATCTCGGTTGGGGGAAATCCTGGTTTTGGGAAATAGAACCCTTTGCAAGGTATTATTCCTACATAATGGAAAAGTACATGAGTTTTATCCTCTCAGGTACTTTGGAATCCTTGGAAGGGATCAATTCCCTTCAAAGGGATTTCATTCGAGGGAAACCCCTTCCATGGGAAATGGAACCCTGGGTAGGGTTCAGTTCCTATGCCCATGGAATTGGCTGGGGTTATCCCCTTCCAAAATCCTTAGAGCACAACGTAGAGAGCAATCCCTTCCCAAACCATGTCCTCCAATTATAGGAGTCAACTGATGATATCCCAACAAACACAGTTCTCATATGCTAGTTAAGGCCACGGTTCTACTAGAACCCTGGCCAACAATACAAATTTTCCTAGCAACCTGGTGCTAGTCAAAATCCAGAACCCCTTTTTCCTGTACATAGTACTCAACCTAAAATATCATTTCTAGCATAAATACAAATTATAGACTTTTCAAGATTTCTCAATGACCCAATTTTTCATGATCCACGTTGGCCCCCCATGCCAACTAAGTTTCCCTCGAATATTCCAAAATTCGAAGGCAAGACTGGTGAATACCCAGGTGATCATGTGACACCCTTCCACTTATGGTGCATGTCAAACTCACTACGTGATGACTCCATCCATTTGTGCCTTTTTCAATGCACTCTTATCGGGGGTGCTAGGAAAGTGTGTATTGAGCTCGATCACTCGAGGTATTATTACTTTAATGACTTGGCGATGGTCTTCCAAAACCATTTCTAGTTACCCATGAGATACAATGTCAGCACTGAATTGATGGCCAACTTTGAGCAGACTAAAGTTGACCATATCTCTAACCACATCCGAGAACGGTGGCATCGGAAGAGATTGATTAAGGTACAGGTCCCACCAACTTTGTTGTCGGAGTGGTTCCTAAAGTATTTGGTACCAGTTGGATCCAAAGATGTAGCAACTTCTGGAGTGTTTTCAAAGGAGGAGGCGATAATGAGAGCACAATATCTTGAAATAATTTACTCTTAGTCTGACATGCTCTATGAGATCTTTCTAGATGCACCACGATCCATCCTCAAAAAGGCTAAACAAAATCTTGGACCCCATGTCAATGGTATTATGGGCTCAGCACAAGGAAATTCCACTGATCTGTTGTTAAATCAATTGCAACAATTTTCAATATAACAAACTATGGTCATCCATACCTCAGGTTCGACTGCTCCCCCTACCCAAACGTCATATGTACACAGTGTGCAGTCGATGAACCCGAAGGCCAACCAACATCCTGAAGGAGAGAAGAAACAATGGAACAAGAAGGGTAAAGGGGAAAAAATGGCTAATACAAATGATGGCAGGGGAAAAATAGAGAAGAGAAAGTCAAAGTATCCATGTAACCTTTGAATGGAGGACCATCCAAATCACTTGTTCCCTCGACTTGTGGAGGCTTACAATCTATTGGTGTAGAAACTGCCTGTTTTGCTGATGAACCCATTTCCACATGGGAAAAACATGGCTCAATATTCAGCATCCTCAAGCACGGAAGGGGGAAGTCAGGGACCCCCCACGTCTACTGGTTATAACCCAGCCACGAATGTATACATTTTGAAAAATGACGCTTATATAGCGACCAGGGTCTGAGATTACGGAATGTTGGAATATTCTGAAAGGGGAAACGAAGCCACAAACCCACCAATTCCTCTCCATATTGAGAATACGATGGGAGAAACAATGAAACACATCCCCAAAGGTGAATTCAAGAAATCTTCTCATAATTTGAATGCAAGGGATGCCCAAAACTACTCCAGTGTGGAAGATTTGGCACAAACCCCTTGTGCGATGTTTACTTTGGAAGTCCTCCAAAGATACCCTTCACAGAGAAAAGCCCTGTTATATTCCTTGGGATCTACAGAGACTTGTAACCTGGGAGCAATCGTTCTCGATCCTATTGACTTGAAACCTCATCTTCCTTACCACATTGCGTTTCAGATAGTAGTGTCTTACACCATGAAATATTTTACTCAGAATATCTTCCATACTGTGGTTAACGAGGGTGCCTCGACTTGCATGATTTCATTGGCATGTTGGAAGGCCAATGGCCAGCCCAGTTTGTATTTGTTTCAGATAGTAGTGGCTCACCCCATGAAATCTTTTACTTGAAATATTTTTCGTATGGTGGTTGATGAGGGTGCCTTGACTTGTGTGATGTCATTGGCATGTTGGAGGGCCATTGGCCAACCCATTTTGTCTCTGTCGCCTACATTTCTTACAACATTTGATACTCATTTGTTCAGACCACAAGGAATCATTCCTTCTTTCCCCATGCAGTTAGAAGGAAATACTATGTGTGTCGAAGTTGAAGTGGTTGATGCACCTCATGACTAAAAATTTTTGTTAGGAAGGAGTTGGACCTATGCAATGCATGCAGTGATTGCTATAGTTTTTTAGCTCCTGTTGTTTCCACACAAGGGTTGGATTGTGACCATTTACCAATTGTCTTTCTCCCGTCCTAACCCTTCATCAGGGGAAGCCATGGTCCCAATGATTGATAATCCTCATCCCAACACCATCAACATAGGGGTTGGTTTGTTTCCATCGTCGATGGGTACTTTCGATTACCTACCTCCTTCTAGCGATCTCAAGATTATATCAGCTTCCCCCAACCAGTCTAAGGCTGAAAATTTTCAAATATCATCGTTCTAAATGACTTAATTTCATGATCTGTGGAATATTCCTTCCCCATCGACCTCGATGGAAGGGAAATGGAATTCTAGCATGGCCATTCCCTTTTCCGTGACTGAATTTGCATACAGCATTGTCCAACAAGCTTCGGTTGACCCCAATCTAACTCTCACACAAGAGTTATATCCAATTCTTTATCTTATTTGGGCTCAAGGTTCTCTTGCCACTACAGATTCTTTATACCTGGTATTTCCCTAAGACAAGGCGATTATTTAGAAATTGACTGGTCCAGATGGACCCTGGGATGATCCCCATCATAGATATTACTTCCTCCTAGAGTTAAGGAGAATAGAGGTAGACGAATTTGTTTTGACTATGAATGGAGATAGGTCTTGTCCTATTAATCCTCTAGATATGCACACAGTTTAAGTCGAGGGTAATATGGTGAGTATAATTGAAACAACCCCCATAGATATCTATAGAACCCATGGCATCGTGGATAATGTTTTTGAATTTATACGGAGTTATTTAAATAATTCCGCGATGTTTTTTCCTAGTCTTACAAGGAAATGCTAGGCAAAGACCCAAAAATCATTGAACATGAAATAATGAATTATCTTGATGCCAAGTAGGTCCAAAAGAATATTCTTCTGGTGAATCCTTAGAAAGTGGCAACAATTAAGGCTGAAGTAGAGAAACTTCTTAAATATGGTTTTATCTACCCTGTACAGTTAACAGAGTGGGTGTCAAACCCCATTTCGGTTAACAAGAAACAGGGTATGATTCACATGTGCATGGAATTTTGTGACTTGAACAAGGCCTATCCAAAAGATAATTTTCCCACCCCATTCATTGATCATATTGTCTATGAATGTGAAGGCTGCAAGGTATTTTCATTCATGGATGGTTTTTTGCGATATAACCAGATTCAGATCAAAACCAAAGACCAACATGAAACAAATTTTATTTGTCCTTGGGCTATGTTTGCATATCATAATATGCCTTGTCTTGAAGAATGTTGGAGCCACTTTTCAGCGGGCCATGTCATTTTCTTTCCACAAACTTAGACATATATTTGAGGCATATCTTGATGATCTAGAATCACGCTCTTGCAAGTGATCTGATCATCCTACACACCTTTGACTAATCTTTGAACGATGTTGCTACTATCAGATTCACTTGAATCCTAACAAGTGCAGTTTCTACATGACGTTGAGTCGTCTCTTAGGTTTCATTGTTTTGACAATAAGGATCATGGTCTATCCTCTCAAGGTTTATGTGTCTGTTGAAAAGGGGATTCCCATTCTGTTGGGAAGACACCACTCAACACTCTTTTGAAGTGTTGAAATGCACCCTTACGTCTGCCCCTCTACTCTGGCCTCCCGATTATAACAAATATTTCTTGTTGCACTTGGCCACTGTAGATTTGACCATTGACATGGTCTTGGTTCAAGAGGATGATATACTCAAGGAGGATGTTATTTATTACTTGAGTTGAGGCCTGGTTGGGACAGAACTCAACTACTCTCATGTTGAGAAGCTTTCTTTGGCAACAGTACATGATTTCCAATGGTTCTGTCATTACATTCTACTTCGCAAGACCACTATCATTGCCATGAGTATCAATGAAACAACCCTCATAGATATATCCAAAACCCTTGGCATCGTGGATAATGTTTTCATCGGAGCGGACTGTTATATCAAGGAAATATATCCAATGTAGGTATCCAATCATAACACTAATAATAATAAGGTATTCAATCATAAAAATAATAATGATGATATAAAGGTATCCAATCATGAGTACACATTATCAATCATAATATGAAATCACTCAAATGGAAATGTATCTAACACATGTACATACATAATCCTAAAATATCTTCCTAGTAGGGAATCCATATAAGCCATGTGTTAACATGGCATATACACATAATCACAATGAAATATATTTCTAATAGGAAATCTACATATGTTGACATCATATGAGGGTGAATCCCATCATAATATGATAGATCATATTAATTTCCATCAATGTTTATCACAACCACTCAACCATCATCAAGAGTATGTAATATCATCATCAACATCCATACTATCAACACATTGATAAGCATGTTAGAAAATAAGTATGCATTTGAGTATGTAAGTTTCCACAGTTAGTCATAATTCTATAGATACTTTAGGATCAAAACTATGTGTGGAGTTTTTGAAATGTTCAACGTTTAAAAACTCCACACAGTTTTGATCCAGAAGTCTCTCTAGCAAGTATGCATTTAAAATTAAACATATCATTAATAACTAGTCATGTTAACTCATCATTGAATATTTCCATGGATACATATTCATTATTAGTAATATTCAATGCTAATTAGATCATCAACAAGGAAACATTAGTGTTCAACACTAATAATGTAATCACATGGATATCAAGGGTATAACCATGATTTAATATCATATAAGGGGCCATATAGGGGATGGGGAGTCCCAATCCCCATCTCCTACAATCATCATATTTGATAGCATCATGTCTAATCAAAATCAAAAGACGATCATTCCTAATAAGGAATATAAGGGTATAATTAAATCATATTATTAGAAGCACACCAAGGGTTAGTACTCTTACCCCTTATTATTCAAAGTACATACATCTCAGAATGACAATTGGAACCAAAATATCACATAGTCATCACCATATACTTTGGGGTTCTATAGAGAGGATCCTAACTCTATGCTTCATGCTTCACACTCTACAAAATATTAGGGAAAGCACAATTTTCTAAACCCTAAACCTATTTTTGACTAGTTTATGGATTAGTCACAAACCCTAAATTCCAACACATATAAGTCTGTATCTGTAATGAGTAAAGGTTTGAAACTTGTACCCAATATTCTTCGATATTGTCTATGAAATTACTCCAAGTTTCACTCCCTGGCTCATCACTAAAAAATAGATATAGTGAATATCGAAGACCTTCTTGAATTTTGTCCTATTCTAGAGAGTGAACTTGTACAACATGCCAGGCTCTAAATATTTGATATCTGATTTTGAAAGTCACAACAAAAATTTTATGGACTTCACTCTTTCTATTGTAATTCTCTCATAGAAATCATATCCTCTATGAATAAGTTATGATTTTTTTTCTCGGAACAATTGTTTGATACTAGTTTCAAGACTAGTCAAAAAACCTGTATTCCATAGAGTGTATCTCCAAAAGTAAAATGAGACATAAGCTAAAATTCATACCAAAGTTACCTTGATATTTCTTATCAACATCCTCCAAGTTTCACTATCGGATTCATTCTAAAAAAAATATAGAGAAAATGCCAAGATGACCTTCAAAGAACATACCTTAGAACAAATCATCACAAGACTTCATCTTCCCTTGGAATTTCTCCCTTCTTCACTTCATATTCCTTTTGAATGTCACTACCAATATTTTTCTAAGAGATCACAAGATTGAATGATAAAAATAAGAGGTTCTTGATGTGTATGTATACCCTTCCAAGTACCTTTTTTACTTTACCTTCAACCGACTTGTAACTTCTTGTTTGCAACCACTTTTACTCCTTTACTTGACTTCAGGGCCAACTTATAACTTATTGACCTTGGATCCAGGGATTATTTACCATACTTTGGGGATTCATATTTTAGAGTGAATAACTCCCCAACCGTGAGGAACCACATGGCATGCCACTTACTATTGGAGATGGCTTGACATAAACTATCAATCAATGTTGGTTCGGAATGCATTTGCAATTTCCTTCATGTGATTTTTCTTCAATTAACTTCAGCCTTCATGACCATACCTCTGGGGATTCTTAACCACTTGACCATATTTCTAGGGATTATTGTTGACTTATTTAAAGTGTCTTCCTGTGAGGGCCATGCTTAGAGATATTCCATAAGGGGATCACTTTGGAGATTCCTTCAAATACACCCATTACTTCTAGAGACTTCCAAACTTGCTTTGGGGATTCTTCTAGGGTTAACATCAATGAAAACCAACTTTCTGACAATCTCCCCCTTTTTCATTGATGTCAACACTCATACTCCCCCAATGATCATTGCTCCCCCTGTCTCCATGCTTTTGATCTTTCTTTCCTTCTTTTGTTCTTTCTCTCCCCCTTTGACATCAATGGCAAAGCATAACTCCCCCTCACGATTTCTCTCCTCGTGTCTTCTTTGCAATATTTTTTGTAGATGAATATAGGGCTCCTTGTATATGTTTCATTTCCTATGTTTTTGGGCTTCTTTTCCATTGGTAATTTGTGGTGTAATCCACTGACATATATTAAAAATGTTCATGTCAAAGTTCCCTCATTATTTGTCTTTAAGTATTCATGACTGAGCTAACATAAATGACATAATCATTCAACAATATCCTCTTAACAATATAACTCCTTATGACGATTTCTCTCCTCCTGTCTTGTTTTCCCTCTTATGGATTTCCTTCCAATGACTAGCTAGTTCCACCTGTCAATATGCTTCTTTTCTTATTCATATGCTTTCATCCATTGTCATGTATCTTATTTGGTCGTGTCAAATATTGTCTTCTAGACCTACGAAATATGTCATGAATTCATCGTTTTCCATATGTCACAAAACTGCCCACAACTTTGCTACTCAACTACATACAATGGTAATCGATTTGTCACATCAATGTCTGATGACTTTTCAAAATATGTTGCAAATTATCACCACATATTCCTACTTCTCAAGATGAGTCAAATATGTCCACTAGTCTTCCCTATCTTCAAAACAAGTTCTACAAGTATGAAACAAGTACACATTCTCAACTCTATAATGAATATATCTCTAATTGAATACATAATTGGAATCCTCTATACAATCATGAATATCTACCTCAAAATTGTGCAAATGATAGTTCTCATAACTACCAACTGACCTATTCATACATGAATGGGGATGTGTTCTAAAAACTGCTCCTTAATCAACCAATCTATCATGAAACATTATGTACCCCTTCCATCATACCATTGAGAATATTCCTTCCCAAAATCTTCAAACACTTCATATTTCCTGAAATATAGTTCTCCAATCTATAATAGTTTCTACTTAGACTCCACCTCTTCAATATTCACATTACTGGGAGTCTCCTAGTATAATGGATTAGAGAAATACATAAGGATTCTCTTTTAATGGGTCATCATTATGAGTTCTAACATCTACCTCTCTTCCTCTAGATTCGTCATGATTTTGGAATTCCGTAAATATTGTGAGTATGATCTCTAGTAGTTCTTCATTCACCTGCACTTCTAGGTTTTTTTCTTTTCCAAACATTCTTGTACCTTCTTGTATCTGATATCACTATTTTCCTTTAAATGATACTTCATCATGCTTCTAAAATCATGAGTTATATGTGTTGCACCTCTTTTGTCACTTTAGTGAGAAAAATAGAGGTGCTTGCAAGATTAGTTGGGTTTGATAAGCAGGATAGATGCAAGGAAAAGGGTTAGAGAAAGAAATATAAAAGAACAACTAAGAATTAA
>CBVK0100240125.1:0-13651 GCA_900067695.1 Picea abies | reverse complement strand
GCGAACCTCATGTTGAATGTTATCCTTTAAAGTTCCTATGAATACATCAAACAAGTGCTCATTTGGAATATCTGCTACCTTTATATTCAATATTTGGAAGTTATCAATGTGCTTGGTAACTGAACCCTTTTGCTTGAGATTTATCAATTGGCTAAAGAAGGAATCGCTCCTTGTATCCTGATAGTGTGCTATCATTTCTTCCGTGAAAATTGTCCAAGTGACGAGTGATTTGCGAGAAAAAATCCATCGGTACCATACAAATTGATTGGGTTCGAAATATAAAGAAGCAATGTGTACCTTTTATGTATGTGGCACATTATGTAGATCAAAGAATTGCTCCATCTAAAGTATCCATGTGATTGGGTCATTGCCATCAAACTTCCTCATATTGATATTAGGAACGTGGTTGGTATTCAACCCAAATTTGGAGTTTCTCCATTCTTAATTCACCTTCCTTATGTCCTCATCATGAATTTCATGGGATGCATTTTCACGTTCATGTGTCTTCTCTGTTACGAAATTTTTCAATACTTCCATGATCTCCTCTTTTAAACCTTCCATCTTTGCCTCCAACTTAGCTTCCATCTCTTGTAATTCATCTTTTGTTACTATATTCTTTTGTAAATCATTTATGTTCCTACGCATTCCTTCACCTTCATCAAGAGTCCAAGTAGGATTGTCTGGAGGCTTATTTGGTGTAGAATTTCCCTTTTTGGGTGGCATGTTGGCCAAGTATCACTTTTGAATCTTGATTTTGAGGTGGTTCTACTAGACAATATTTCTTCTATTGTATCTCCCAATTTTCATCCCTTCTGGGTATGAAACTTTATTTTATGTAGTTCTTTGATATTTCTTCTCTGCAATTCCATAGGTCTGATCAAAATTGGATGTGCCAAGTGGAATTTACGGTAACTTCCCCACAACTTGCTGATTTTTGTCCTTTCTAGGAGATCTCACTTTTATAGCGTGCCTCGCACAAAATAATTGACATAAAATTCTGAAACTCATACCAAAAAT
Source organism: Picea abies (assembly GCA_900067695.1). NCBI lineage: Eukaryota > Viridiplantae > Streptophyta > Pinopsida > Pinales > Pinaceae > Picea > Picea abies. Next base: position 12,634 of record CBVK0100240125.1, on the reverse strand, counting down.
ACTACAGAATGTCCAATATCCAATGAAACTAGTCTCACTCAATTTGGATACTCTAGGAAGAAGTCATGATTGTTTTACTTGGAACACCTTCTTGAGATTAGTCAATAGGACTAGTCAGATACCCTATATTCCACAAGGTGTATCTACAAATGTAAGATGAACCAGAAGATAAAATTTTTACCACAGATACCTTATTAATTTCTATGAATAGCCTCTGGAGTTCAAGGTCTGAAACATTACAGAAAATTGTTTATAGAAAACATTCCGCAATGACTCAGTTCATGATGATTCTAGAACCCTATCTTGCACATGTCGTATCTCTGAAAGTATAAGGCCTCAAGAGCTGAAATTTTAACCCAATGTATCTTAATCTGTCTACTAAATATCCTCAAATCCATTCCTTCTGAAACGTTGTATAAAAAAAATTATAGAGAAAATTCAAAGGTGTCTCAGATGTATCAATGCAACCCCAAGACCTTGAGCTCTGATACCATATGTTAAGAACCAAATATCAATATAGCATAGAAAAACCTCAGAATAAGTACTCAATGCCTTAAAAAATAGATAATTTCAGATAATAAGTCTCTTCGAGGGGGCAACCTCCTTTTACCCCACATAAGTGTTCAAGTACAAGATGATTCCAAATGAAAATGTCTCCTTGGTATATATAAGAGACTAAGAGGTATAATTACAACTAATGGAATAAAGCCGACATAAATAAAATAACATTACTAATGTAATATGCCACAATTAAGGGGTAATGAGCCAATATTAGGGCTTAACAACTTCACTACATGTAATTTAAACGTTCTAACTTTAGATGGAGTCATATCACTTAGGCATTTCAAAGTCAGAAGATAAGATACTATATCTTTGTACCACACCAAAGTTGTAAACTTTTATTCTATATTGGTTGTATCTATTTGGTCAATGAGTTCATCCATATCCATACATCCTTCATACTCTTGTAGATTATTTATACCGAATGCTCTGAAATTTGATTCAGCTAGTATCTTAGCCAAACCTTGTCCTTTTATGAGCTTTGTCGGTTTCACTTCTAAATCAAATTATTTAATCTTAGTGGGCCATCAACCCCTCTTCTCATCGCTATCAGGTTGAACCAATATGTATTTAACAAAACTGGTGGGTACATATGAAATTATCTTGGACTGTAATATGTAGGTTTTGAAAGCCTTTAGTGCCTTCACCATAGCGTATGTGTTCTTTTCCATTATGTCATATTTCAATTCTACGTCTCTGAGGCTTTTACTGAATAATGTTATTGGTTTCTTAAAACCTTCTTCGTTCTTTTGTAGAAGTATTGCTGCGATTGTGTGTTCAAATGCAAATGAGAAGATAAAAAATTCCTTGAGATAATCAGGGCTTGTCAGTACAGGGGGTTCACCTATAATTTTCTTGATGTGCACAAACGATTATTTAGCTTTGGCTGTCCATTTAACTTCATTGTTCTTCTTGAGAATATCTATAATCAATTTCACAATTTCAACAAAGTTTGGGATAAATATCCTCAAAAAAATTATTTTTCCTAAAAATCACTGGATCTCTTTTACATTTCTAGGAATATTTATAGTGTCAATATCTTCAACCCTTTTAGGATTGATTTTAATTTCGTCCTGAGATACAATATGGCCCAAGAGTTTACCTTATTGCATTGCAAAGTGAGACTTCTTGGTATTTAAAGACAAACCAAATTTGTGACATTTCTCGAACGTTTGCTTGAGATGTATCAGATGATCTTCATCAGATTTAGAAAAAATGGTCAGATCATCAAGATAAATAACCACAAATTTATCTCTTTCACTGACGAAGGCGATATCCATATCCCGCTGGAAGGTAGCACCTGCATTCATTAAATCAAATGACATTTTATCATTCATAAATGTACCCCAAGGGGTGGTGAAGGTTGTTTTTTATTTATCGTTTTTGTTGACAACAATTTGATTGTAACCTAAAAAACCGTCAATCATGGACATCCTATTTTCTCCGACTACTTTTTCTAAAACATGGTCCATTTTGGGTAGTAGATAATTGTCTTTAAGAGATGATTTATTTAAACTTCTAAAATCTACACACAGTCTAATTTCTCCTCTCTTCTTCCTAATCGGGACCAGGTTGGCTACCCACTCAGAGTACTTGAGTGGTACAATTATTTTGGCATCCAGGAGTTTTTTTACTTCTTTTTCGACCATGGGCAATAATATTGGATTGATTTGCCTAAGCTTATATCTTAAAGGTTTAACACCTGGCTTTAAAGGAATATTATGTTCGATCACAGTTGTGTAATAAGTTATAAACTTGTCGTAAGACCAGGCAAACACGTCCTTATACTTCTCAAGTAAATCCGCATATTTTCCTTTCATCTCAGGAGGAAGATATTTTGATATTTTTACTATTCTAGGTTTTTATTTAGTTCCAATATTGCAATCTTCGACTTCCTCTGGCTGAGGCTGCAATGTAGATTATAATGGCATATGATTATGGTCAAACAATCTTTCTAAGGGAATTATACCTTTAGGGATTTGATTTTTTTTAGTACCGAGATGCGATGATTTGCGATCTTACCTTGAAACTCTTGAGGATATTCCCCTTCTTGCATAATCCAAGTATGGTCATTCTGGTTTTCTTGGTCGATGTGCATTTCAGCAAAGTCTTCCACCATTTCGAGGAATTTTTTGATTTTTTCATCATCTTCGAACACCTTCCAGTGTTGTATATTTTTCGGTATGGAGGGTCTATGCCTCATCTCTATGTGATACTTAAGTTTCAAAGTTGTAGGAGGTGAAAAAGTTGAGGCTACTTTGGCTAACGAATCAGCTTGCAGATTTTCTGTACGAGGAATGTAATGGACATTAACTGACGAGAATTTTTTTTCCATTAAATCCCAGGCACAATTTCTATAATATCTCAATCTAGGATGTTTGGCCTGATACTACCGATTTACTTGTTTCACAATTAATTCCGCATCTCTGTAGAATTCCAAGTTTTTTATGTTTAATTTTTTGGTGGCCTCTAATCCCAAAACCAGGGCTTCGTACTCGCATACATTATTTGTGTAGTCTATGTCCCACTGTCGTCTGTAAGAGAAAGGAATGAAAAACTCATATCTAGGTGCTACAAAGAGTACACCTGCGCCTACTCCTTCACATAATGAAGTGCCATCGAAATACATTTTCCAGATTCTAGTACTATATATACTTTATTTTACCTTTTCTGTTTTATTTCCTTCTGTGAAATATTCAGTGCATTCATCTATATCATCATCGATCGATAAAATATAATTTCCAAGGTCATGATCAGTGACATAAATAGGGTAATTTCTAGGATTATGAGGATCACTCACCATATATGCCAGCCGTGTTTCCTAGTATAATCAAGTGAACTGCCCTCCGGAGATGGGAATCATGGCATATGTCATGTCCAGCTGAAGGGATCCTCCAAGATTAGCACCCCAAGACCTAGATAATAGAATACCATACTTCAAAGGTATATCAACAATAACCACATCCATCAGAACACTTTTTACTGAGATTTGTGCAAGGTTTACCACTAAATCCTTAATCTTGCCCATACATTTAACTTTTCTTGAATCAAATGAATACAGGTCTCTGTATGGCCTGGTAATTTCGAGGCCAATTCTATCCATAATAGCCTTGGGCATCACATTATGCAAGGCTCTAGAATATAGCATGCAATTATGTAACAGATGATCATGAACATTTAGCGTAATGTAGAAAGGAGAGACGGTATCTCTGGCCCCTTCAAAATGCAGACCAAAAAGTATATTAGGCTTATCATATTCCAAATTTATAACATCATATTGACTTCCCATATCTGAAAAATTTATCATTTTAGTGATTTTCTTTCGGTAAACTAGATTTTTTTCCAGTTCAACCAGAGGTATTGGTATTTTGATTTTTTTAATCTCATTTTCTAGGCTGAAACCTACTATAATTTTTTCATTTTCTCTGATTGGTACTTCGGTCTCCTTCTTTTCAACTTTATTTTTTGGTATTGCTTTATTCTCAGTTGTTTTTGTTCCTGCCATACGTGTTTCAACTGTCTTAGTTTTGGTACCTTGTGGGTCAACTCCCTTTATCCTGGTGTTCTGAGTTTCAGTTCCCTTTGGGGGTAGTTCATATACTTCGCCTCTCAGCATGATTTTCTCTCATTGCGTAGTTGTCACGTTTTTTATTTTTATACCTTAGATTATACTTGTTTTGGAGCTCGACAATTTTTATCCTTTCTTGAGAGCGCATCTACCACAATATTTATCCATACCATATTTGAAATTTTATTTGACAGTTCTTTAATTATCTTCACCATATCATCCATTTTATTGTCTGAGGATCTCCCATATCCTAAGGTTCCTACTTGTTCCTTAAAATGTTTGGTCTCCCTATTTCCCATTTCCACTATTGCCTGTAACTTTCGAGAAGCCATCATATTTGATTCAATCTCTACAACATCGTCTTACATTCTAGAAAGTTCGACTGCTCTCCTTTCTCTTAATAATAATGTGAACTCAGGTTCGAAATCCCCAACTAATGTTACTTTTGCTACAAGCTGGGAAGGTTTAACTTCAACTGGTATCTTGTTATATAACTTATTAAATCTTTGGATGAATTCCATAACAATTTCTAAAAAAAATTTCCTTAAAGCCCCGAACTCTGTTAAATAATATAGGTGATCTTTCCTTTCACCCCATTGTCTGAGAAAAGAGTTTTCTAACGCATTGTAGGACAATATCGAACCTGCGGGCAAACTTCGAAACTAGGTTCTCACCTTTCCTTCAAAATTTTGAACAAATAACTGCGAATATACATCATCATGCTCGAGACCGAGAATATCTATGAATTGATCAAAGAAATTTATATGTTCAACTACGGTTAAGCCTCCCTCCCCTGTAAACTTAGGTAGGTTTTTCATGTAGTTTTTAGGTAAATCATGAAGGGGTACTGAGAGAACTAGAGAATCATATCTGGAAGCTACTTTAGAAAAAATCCTAGGGGGTGGAGGTGGGGGTGGGCCTTGACCGCCCCCTCCTCCTCCGACAATTTCCATAGATATTCTAGGAGAGGAAACCACTACGTTATAAAGAGGGTTTTCAAATATGTACACCGATCCTTTAGTTTCTTCGGGATGGAGCAAAAAATATTCTGAGAAACGCTTATCAGAAGATGAAAAAGTTGGAAAAGGGGGAAACGAGATACGGGGACTCGATTCTTCTGACTTGCAAGAAATTTAAATGGGAGAACCTATAGGGGTTGAATCTGATTGTATGGTATACTCTTCTAGACTTTGTGAGGTTGTGAAATTTAGTTTGAGAGCTGGTGGGATATCAATCGAAACAGACATTACTATAGAAGCCTGACCTTCTCTTTCACCAGAGCTAGTCAAATGAGCTTCAATATTAGTTTTGGGTAGAACTAATTTAGGGTTTATGGTTTCAAGTGGAATATTATCCCTAGACTATGTGGGTTTAGGTTGGTAGACTGCAGTAGATTTCTTAAGAAATCCTCTTGGTTTCAGTATTTTTTCAAGGTCGAAAATAGGCGAGGTTTGCTTATCATCTGGGTTTTGTCTGTTGTTCCTTTGACCAGATGCTAGCTTATTTAAAATTGTGGATTCGCCAAGTGAATAATAAAATTTATCCTTTAATAATGTGTTCAATATTTTTTCACTATCAAAGAAGGAAACTTGCGAATGTCGTTCTCCCAGGGAAAATAATTTCGTCTCTCTATTCCCCGACAACTGCGCCAAAAATATGTTGTTCCAGAGTTTATACTTAAGTCTTGAAAGTATAAACTCTAGGCATCCGAAAATAAGAGGGTCTATGATATAAATAAAGGAAGGACAACTCTTAAGGGAAAAGGAGCTATGGTTGATGTCTAAGTTGTCTTTTTCTAGCTTCCAATTGTTCCTGGACACTAATGTCGTGCTCAATGGCTGCCCATGAACGTTCAAGTTCAACCCGGGTGGTAGTTGTTTTTAAGATGGTGTTAAAAATATTTAAAGAGATATTAGTCTGGTCTGTAAGACCGGGTTTGATATTGGGTTGTCTCTTAATAGGTACAGTCATGGAGGGAAAAGAGTTTTAAGAATTTTTTGTTTTTTAGGTTTTTGTTTCGATTTAGATTATGTAAGAAAAAATTCCCAAATCTTGAATTAATAGTATAAAAAAATCAAAGGTCATTTCCCGTATCTGAGTTAAATTGAAAACCATGCATGAAATGAAAGAAAATATAAAGTTGTGGAACAATGTGAGGCATCAACCAAGGAAGAATCTTACTTTGTGACAAAAGAAGAGAATAAACAAGAAAAACTTTAATGAAGAAAAATATATAGAAATCTAAATAATTCACAGATCTTGTACCTGCTGATAGTTGATACAGAGGAAAAACTGTAAATGATTAGATGTCTAAAATAATAAATCACCACAGTAGAGGTTGTACTAAATTGCAGCTAATCATTCATCAAAGATATATAAGAAATGATGTTAAATATGAAATAACAGAGGAACACATAACTCAAACTTGACGAGATCTGGAGTCTTCGATTTTCATTTGTATTAATTCTGGAAAATGAAAAATTTCTCTACTACAATCGGCCAAGGAAAAAATCCATTTGTGTATATTTCAAAATTGTGTTTATACAAAGAAAATCATCAACCCTAGACGGTTGGTATTCTCCTAATTTCCTAGGTGCTAACGGTTACATAATACAAAAATGAAATGTTTTGCTCGGTTACCTTTTACTTTTATACTAGTGGGGAAAAAATGAGCACACATGCATTACTTCATCATTTCTTTGAAACTCTTCCTTCACTCGATCCCAAACACTCGACGCGCTTGTCTAGAAACTGCACTAAAATTCTGGAAGGTCCTGATGTGTCCTTTGATTCAAACACATATAACTTCCTTTGAATTTTGGGCAGCCTATCTTCAATCTTTCCCTTGTCAAACTTTGTCGACTGCAACTATAGATTTAGATTTATTAGACACTTAACCATTTGGGTGATGTCAAGTTGCTTCAATTGTGAAATCTTGAGCTGGGATTCATTCCATATCTCCTTGATATGTAGTTGATGCCTTACAACATTGATCTGTCTTAATAGCCCAGGACAATCACCTTTGCTAATGCCCGGTGTTTTTGTATCTAGTTGATCAAACACTTCTTCACATTCTTTCCTAACTTCTCTTGCCATTTTCCTACTTTCGGCAATATTGGTCTCCCATGTTTTTAACATGATGTCTCCCCTAATCTGTTCTTTTACAGTCAGCTTTGGGATTTCTAGTACTTCCTCTCTAGCCAAAAATTCTACTGCTTTTTGAAAAGAAGCGTGAGTTACTGTGGCCTATTTTTCCTTTAAAATAATGCTATCCAGTTAGTGGCTTACTTCCAGGAAGTAGTTTTGAATGATTTCTATTTTAGAAAGTATGTTTTGTTGTTCCGCTTGTAGTTTCCGATGCACCTCTAGTTCTTCGTCTTGAAATGATATTATATTCACAAATTTCCCTTCAATGGTATTCAACTTAGCCTATAGTTGTCTCACTAACTCCTCCAGTTGAATAACCTTTACTTGACTCATTTGCATCTGCTTGTTTGCTTCCTCTAAAATAGACTTCAACAATTGCATTTCTTACTTGTCAACAATCCTGGCTTTTTCAACTCTTTGATTTACCTCCTCTAAGATATTATTTGGTCTTGCAACTAAGCTATCATTTAATTTTTCTTCTTCAGCCTTGTTTTCAGAGAGTCAACTGAGAATAAATTGGCAGTTGCCAAAAATCCCATAGAGCCTGCTACTTATGTGGCAAAGTCTTCCTCTTCTAGTTTTTTCCCATCTACAAGCACTCTATGTTTCTTCACCATTGTGCCTTCTCTCAAATGCATTTCTTGTTTTACTATAGCCTTCCTCTTCCTACTGAAGAAGTATTCAGAGGAAGGTATCTCTTCTCTAGAGATAGGAGTAAGGTCACTTACATATATGACTTCCAGATAGGGGGTCCCAAAAGTTGACTATATAGGAGTTAATGATGCAATAGGGCTGCCCAATTCTGAATATTGAGTTTCTCCTACTATTTTGGGGATATCAACGGGAATAGTTGATGATGAAGGTGGAATTGTTTGACTCGACTTTGAAGGATTCTCAGATTTAGAACTTGTTTTATACCTTGGATCCTTTGATTGTGAAGCTTCTTCTTTTTGTGAAGACGCTTCAGTCTTCTTTGGATTTTCTTTTACAGTCCCTTTATCATGAGCCTCTGATATGAAACCTAGGGGAATACTTCCTTGAGCTAGAGGAGGGATTTTTTATTATCCCTGTAGTATCTTCAGCAAACCACTTCGCCTGTGCTTCTGGAAAGTCAGAAAGATGGTCTGTAGGTCGGGTGATAATGCCTGAACTCTGTCTAATATTTCCTCATAGGTTCTAGCTCGCTTGAACATGTCGTTGCAGAGATAAGGTTCATGTTCATACATCTTCATATTGCAATGAGAAATATGATTCCCTGCAATTTGATAAGGGTCATGTTTTTTTAGTTCAAGATCTACCAACTTGATGTCTTCCAGTGTTGCAGCTTCAACCTTGGAATGACCAAAGTTAAGCAATGAACACTTCTCAATCTGTACAAGAAAAAGTGGCCACAACTTCTTCTAAGATTCTTTCAATTCTGTGTTGATGCCACCTATTATTATTTGGTAGGCCAACTCGCTACACACCAGTCTGTCAGGAAGGAATTTCAGAAGTGCGTGAGGAGGAATAGAGCACCTTAAAACCCTGACATAGGAGAAACCCTCTTCAATAAACCAATCTACAATCACCTTGCGGTTTCCCACAATTAACTTTGAAATATGAGGGGGTGAATAACCATACAAAATTTGGTGCAAGGGTATCACTACATAGTGACATATTTCATAAAATAAATATTTAACATTCTCCTCCCATAGTTTAGAGTGATAAACATGAATGGGCTCCATGCAGGCTAGGTTCCATATCCAATTCATCAAGAGGAAAGGAGTCATGTAACAGATGTAAGTTTTAAACCTGTGAAGTAAAGAAATGCATATAGATTTTTAAGCAAAACCAAATTTAATCAATGGCTCATACATAGAGTACACAGAGATTTTATACCAGAAACCCTCAGCTAGGAAAACCTTTCTTATATTCATTATATCGAATTTCACCATTCACCATACAATATATATACAATTCTTTTAGGTATTCCGTAGATACCAAAACCCTAATCCCTTAATCCGGGATTAACTTACAAAATCGCTAAAAATAGAAAAATCCGCTAAAAATAGCAAAATCTGCTAAAAATAGCAAAAACTGCCCAAAAAAAAATTTTGCAGCGCTGCCCCGAACCTTGTCGACCCCGGGCTACCACCTGTTGCTGAATGCTATGTGTAACCAGGGGGGGCATACCTACCCCCCCTGGGACCCCCCTAGGAAAGTTCCCGATGCACACCACACAAACAAAGAACTACTACGAGGGATCGTCAGACATAGTTGTCATATCTGACACACCCACACACACACATGCAAAGAATATAGCACATACCCAACAATAGATAGCATCCATAATATATGTAGACATGTAAAAATATGTAGGTAGGCCATTTGATTTTGTCATTAGGTAGTCTGCAATCTCCTTAGTTAGATTATCTGATAAAATTATACCCCAATTGAAATTGTAACCCTTGGCTACTTAGTGTATAAGTGGCACCAATTTTGCAGGGAAATGGGTCAGGATTTTCTTCTCGAAAATTCTACATAACATCAAAGATATATAAACCATGTATTCATTTAACGGATTTGTGTCATAATTTCCATGGTTATCGGCTCTAAATCTCGTTGGAATTCCCCACCATTCTTTGATTATACTTGGATATGTTTGATCGAATTTTGTACATTCCTTTCTTTGAAATTCCTCTACGAATTCGTCATTATAAATGTATTTAGAAGTAGGGGGTAGTTTATACATTACTTGGATGTGCTCGGGTCTGAATGAGCCAATGACGACCCCTTGGTTGTTTAGAATGCTCCTTGTCTAAATTTTGGTTTTCTTTAAAGCCCAACTTATCATGTCATTGTATGGCATGAGTCTCGGCCATGTGGCTATTTTGTGAAGCTCAAACTCTTCTATGTCTCTGCTATGTCTCTGAGTTTATTTTTAGTCCTTTCATTTCCAAAATTGTTGGGGCAATTCCTAATCTCATAGTATAAATTTTCAAAATTCTGCCTCCAGGATTTGACTGAATCCACAACATGTGGCGTGGTGTTGGATATAACATCTCCATCCGGATTCGAGATTTCACCTACCTCCTCACTCTTCTTAGGTGCTTTTCTGGGTGCCATGACGTTTGTGCTAAAATGAAAACCTATTGTAGAGAATAAATGTGTGAGGTCTTCTGAGTGTAACTCGCTCCTATTTTGAAAGTAACAATGAAATTCAAAATAACAAACCTTTACTAACCTTTAACCTGTCTTAAATTTAGCATACCGATACAGGTGATAAAAATTAAATTCTTTAATGGGGATGGTACTCCTGGAGATATGAACTTTATGTCAAAAATATCTTCATTAATCCATTATAGATACTGCCACATATCGACGATTCAAAACTAGGATTTCGAAAGGAATGTCATCGAAAATTCCCGAATAGAGAAACACGAAAAGTTACTTAGTACCCTTTAACACTTGTTTTAACATTAATTTAATTACGTTTAGACCCTTAATTCTTTTGGGATTTTGTGTTTCAGAGTTTGAAGTATCGTGTCCCCAAGAGGCACGACACAAGTAAATCCTGAATCGCGAAACTGAGATGGGATTTATTTAGGCGCTAACACTTGTTTTAACCACTTAATTAATCGTGATCAGGGGTTAGTCATTACTTTTTGTGGATTGGAGTATCGAGACTCTGATGACTCTTTAACGCAATAAATCTCGAATCGTGAAATTGCGATGCGATTTATTATCATTAAACCTTCTTACCTCTTAATAAACACAACATTAGCTTTTAAGAACTTCGCGACTTTAGGAATTGGGGTTTAAGGAGACTCAAGGTGGACTCTTTGATTTACCAAATTGCGCCTGTTTTAATTATTACTTTAAAATATGTTCAACTCCTTTTAATCAATCAATTTTTCAAGACTTCGGTACCGGGGCTTTGGGGTTGTCATTAAAATACATGCTTTATGAATAGTTGAACCCCAAAACCTAAAAAAACCAAAAGACCTTTTGATTCCTTTTTAGAACTAAGGACGGCTCCGTAATCAGAGAAAAGAGGAGATTTGGATTTAGAGAAGAAAAATGAACTTTGTTTCAACACCATACATGACTTCACACTTGTCATCCTCTGTTTCGATGTCTCATATAAATCCTAGTTTTGGGTCTGGGGGCATGATGCCTCCTTATACTCCTTTTTAATTTGGTGGGGGTCATATCTCACAAAAAATTCCATCGTAGGAGGTTGGACTCCTTCCTCTGGACCCAATCATAGATACACTTTTCTAGGATGGAGTGCTCAAATGGCAAATCCTTCTACTTACTACATTTCGTCCATCTATCATTCTTCCACTTTGTGTGTTCCCAAAAACACTTTTCTCATGGGGAACCTCCCTCTGTCCTATGGTGTTTCATCTAGAGGGATACATTTCTATAGTATGGGAAATCCCTTACACAGAGTTCCCTCTTATGGGGGAAACATATATCCTTACATGAGTAACCCATGTCATGTTGCTTTTTCCTCACAAGTGACTTCCTCAATGATGATGCCCTTACAACATTTTATGAATTAGTTGAGAGGAGGATACTATCCTACTGGGAACAACCATGATGTATACCAGACTCTTGTTTGGCCCGCGATCTCTAAAAACAATTATTTCCTGGGACCATGATCTTCGAGTCTGCAACCATCCACTGCAAGTCATACTAGAAGCACAAGTCTAGTCACTGTGAGTCATAATGGCATTAAGTCACCAACCTCTGCAAGTAATGTTGGATACCTATCACCAACCTTTGCTAGTCATGTTGGAGACCTGTCACCAGCCTCTACAAGTCATGCTAGGGGCAAGAAACTAGTTGTTGCAAGTCATGTTTGGGGCACATATCTAGTCACTACTAGTCACACTAGAAAAACATCACCAAACTATACAAGTCATGTTGGAGATCAACTATTATCCTATGCAATTCATGCTAGTAGCATGTCACCGATAACTGCAAGTCATTTTAGGGGAATTTATAAGATTGAGAAGGCGATATGTGTAGTAAATAAGCCCAAGTTCCTTTATAAACTTTGCAAAGGAATATCACCTAACTCGTTTGTGCCCTGCTATTGTTGTGGTATGAGAAGTGTGGTTCTTATCTAGTGGCCCTTCGAGTTCTTAGTCATCATTGGTTTCCAAACAATCTAATCCTTCTTTGGTTGATACATCGTTCAAGTCGATGAAATATTTGGTCGACACCACTCTTCTTTTGGGGGCTGATACATCTCTTGACCATATTGTCTCACATCCTATTCATCCAGCGGTCATGTTGATGCAATCTTCATGTTAAGAACCAAATATCAATATAGCATACAAAAACCTCAGAAAAAGTACTCAATGCCTT
>CBVK0100240124.1:0-13651 GCA_900067695.1 Picea abies | reverse complement strand
TCAAGTTTTTTTTTTTTTATATATATATATATATATATATATTAAATTTTTGAAATATCATTAATAAAATTTAATTTTTTATAAATATTAATATACAATTAAATTAATATTATAATACAATTTAACTTATTTATATATGTATTTAATTCAATATTTTTATAAGAATAATGTTAATGTTTGTACATCATTGGATGGGGACATGACACCATTCACATGTCACTTGGTCACCACTACATGGAGTAATGGAGATGGAAATGAATGGTTATCATCTATCAAGTACAGTCTTTATGTGGTGTGGTTAGTGTCATTTTTTCTCTGTGTTGGTTTGACTTTGTGTTGCTTCTTTAAGAGAGAGGGGAATTGGATAGAATTTTAGTTTGTGGTGGTGACAAATTTGTTTTTGTTCTTGAAAATTGTGGTGAAATCGTAGGCTTGTGCTAAGCTTGTGTGTAACCATAATGCAAAAATAAATACTACCAGGGAGGAGAGAGGCATGAACAAAAAAACCAGGACTAACACTTTCCAAGATCATACCCCTAAGGAATCAAGATACATTACTCAGGATTAGAGAGATGACATGGATGCTAAGAGGTTATTTCACTAGAGATTCTATGATCCCATCAAAGTGGAATTGGATGAAATGGAAAGCAATATAAAGGAAAGAAGAAAGAATATTTTCAATGAATAGACTCAAGGAGAAGTGGAGGGATGAATATTGGATGTAGTTTGTTCTCGAACTCAATATACAAAATTATTTTGAATCAACGACATATTGGTTGGTGAAATCCCTCATAGCTCAAGTCTTGGAGAAAAGTAATATGAAAAAAAATTTCATTCACAAAGTTAAATTGTTGGATGGAAAATTTCAGGCACTTTGAAGAGTTGTGTTCAGGGTAAAAATTGGTGTTTCATAGGTCACTGAATAATTGGTTGCCATGGACCATGCGATTCACTCTGAGGAAACACATTCTAACTCTATATGTGTGGATGAAGACCCCCAACCTTTGGGCACAACAAAGGAGGAGTGGATAAATGCAACCAATCCAGTGAAAGAAATTGAAATGCCCCAAACTGTGTGATATTATGCACATTTCCAATGATCTATTATATATATGTACTTGTAGTCTATTAGTTTTTGCGATTATTATGCACATTTCCAATGATCTATTATAAATATGTACTTGTAGTCTATTAGTTTTTACAATTAATTCTTTTTGATTGATAATAAATAGGTGATAAATACTAATTGGTAAAAAACTTAGTTTCTCATGTAACAAACCTCCATCAAAAACATCTATAACTTTTTTTATATATAATATAAAACTATAATTATAATTTTATATTTAAAAAAATGTTAATATTTGTATTCACAATAACACTTCACTACATCATTTGGCTAAGCCATGCCATTATTTTCCTTATAATTTAAAAAAAATGTTTATAAAAATGTTGATGTTTGTACTCACAATAACATTTCACTACATCATTTGGCTAAGCCATGCCCTTTTTTTTTCATTATAAGTTAGTTATTGGTCTTTGTGGATTGCTAACTTTAAAAGGTCCATCCTACTTTACCACTCAATTGCATGCCTATGATTTATTACATTTGCTCACTCTAATATTCTTCGTAAAGTTGGTCTTTTGCTAAGGCGTGGCATGAAGCTACTTGCCTATCATATTTCATGATAGGCCATTTAATGTTGTTGTGTGCGTTGTTTGCTCTCACACTTCAGCTCAAGATTCAATCACATTGAATTTAGTTGCTCTTAAACTAAGTTAAGAATATAATCCATGGTTTTCTATCTCTAAATATATAGAGAGAGGGGGTTGTTCACTCTTAATGATATGATTTAAATTTTTAAATTGTTATATATCAGAGTTAGAGTGCATGAAGATTCTTTTTACATACCTATGTATATATGTGGGAAAATTTAATATAAAGATTTGTTTTAAATATGGATTTATAAATTTGGGAGCCATCAAAATTTTTAATTATGATAACTCCAAGTTTAATATATATTTATGCTAATTTAATTTGTTTAGATGTTGTCACATACACACATATGTATGTATGTAGTTATTTATTTTTTATTTAATTTTTTTGTTATTTAAAATGAATTTACATAGATTCAATTTTTTTAGTTATAACATTATGTGGCAATATCTTCGACTGTAAAGGACCTTGCTACTCTTTATGCAATAAAATGAAAAAATTAGTATTAAATAATAATAATAATAATAATAATCCCCCGCCCGCAGGGGTGTAGACTGATTGGCAAGTGCCATGTAAATGGAAGGAAATATGTAAAAAGAGGTCTCAAGGTCGATTCTCACCCCGATTTACTCGAAGGTCGTGTTTGCGGGCTGTGTGTTTCTCCCTAGGGGTTGTAAGGCATCCGACAGTATTCGACCCCGTGTCACGCGAGTACGATACTGTCGTTGTTACCAATTCCCCTAGTTACAAAAAAAACAAAATAATAATAATAATAATAATAATAATAATAATAATACCCCGGATGGGGTGTCAGTTGGAAATAGGTGTCAAAGTGGAGGGGGCGATGCCTGCCAACGTAGTACCAACCACGTGACTGACACATGCACCTCTCCTCCTCCCACACTATGAATACGAGCTACCCTCACTCTAGCCAGGGCTCCATTTATTGTTCGAGTGCGAACCCCCCTGTCTCCTCATCTGATCAATGGAGTAGTCTTTATGGCGGTCAACTCTACACTTGTGCATCTTCCCACTTTGGCTCAATTCTTATCATGTCGCTCCTCGACTGGTTCACCATATCTCCTTCTTCCCCGCAGATCCAACACCTAGATTGCAATCCTCCTTGGCCTTCACCTCCTTCGTCTGTCAACTCTTCGTGCATTCATTCCTTCTCTTTTCTTTGGTCATTCCTCGACTTCGAGGAAATCAAAGAGGAGCTCTGCATGGTATCAAAACAAGGCTCGCTTGACCATCCAGCCTCATCCCACTCCAGCACCGTTGCACAACTCTTCGCCTTCCTCCTCTAGCCAGTCCTCTCAGAGCCAAAGAGGTCTCCTGCCTTTGTCCTCGTCATGGGCATGTCAAGTCGAGTGGTTCGACCTTGAGGGGAATTCACTCGGCTTCTCTCCTGGCCCATTATTAGACCTAGAGTCCTCCTCGCAACCAACTTTCGTCATCCCACCAAATTCACTAGAGAATTATGCTCCGGAGCCACCACCTGTGCATCCACCCTCGGCCCCGTCTCCTCTAGAATACACCTCTGTCCACCTGGGAAACCCATCAGGTCAGCCACACTCCTACTTGGACTGCGCCTCATGCGCAAAATTTCAAGATGGTCTGGCAATTTTGCAAGATTTGGTGTTCACATTTCGCAATGATGTGGATGACATATGTTTCCATTTGGAACTTCTGGACAAGAGAGGGAATAAAATTCTTCAAATTCTTTCCACTCTGCAAGGCCCTCAACACTCCAAAACATGCCTCCAATGCACCAACGACCTCAGCGGTGGTCTTGGCTCTGGTTCTCTAGGTGCCAAGAGCGAACAAATCAATGGAGGTCTTGGCTCTGTCTCTCTAGGCACCAGCAGTGGACAAATTGGAAAGCAACAGACCTTCTACATGAGCGACGACACTTGCACAGCTGTCAGACTGCATGGATTTTTTTGTGTTTTGTTCATGCTTCCACAAGTGTACTTTTGGATGTTTCTATTTTTGCCTGTCATAAGTCAGTCCTAGTTGTTCTAGGAGGTCGGAAAAATCTGAAAGAATCATTTTCCCCATAGGGAAATTATGTTCTAGTTATTTAAACCTGGGGGTTCTTTTTAATGGTTTTTGAGGTACTGGCTGAATTGGTTTCCCTCCAGGGCAATTCAACATTCACAATCCTCATACACTAATAACCCTACTATGATTTTTTTTCTTCTGAAAGGTAATTTATACATAATTACTTAATAATAATAATAATAATAAGTTATACTATCAATAAAAATAAATTTATTTTACTTTTATTTTTAAATATTTAGACATTTACATAATTTTCATTTTATCTTTTTAGTTATTTCTAAAGGTATTTTATAATTTATGGAAGACACATTTATAACATAATAAATGTCTATAACAATGAATAAGTCGATTGGGTTAGCACATGTGGGAGGGATCATCATGATCCCCATATGAATAATTGAATCATTTTCCACATGGGGTCTTGGTATTTCATCCAATAATAAAGCAAAAGTCTATACCTTATTGCAAGGTGTGAGGATAGTATTTGATTCTCGCATCCAGTTATTGATAGTGGTGAGAGATTCAAAGGCTATTATAGATAAGATGGTAATTAACGCCACCCAAGTTGATAATTTATTAGCATTAGTAGTAGCTCGAGTAAAGCAAGAAGCACTCAAATTCACCAACATTGAGTACTTTCATGTGTTACGAGAGAATAATCACTTAGCAGATGGTTTTGCAAATCAAGCAACATCCTTAAAAGTGGGGATCATCAATATCAATGGTGTTGTTTCCAATCAAACCATTCTATAATTATTTTAATATGAGGGCCAAGGCATGTAGCATGTAATTAAGGCTTCACATGGCATACAATAAGGAAACATCTAGTCGTATATCAGAATGAGTAATGCCAAGAGACCTAAGACACCCCTTCGCATGTGTAGGCTCTTAGATCTGCATAAATTTGAACCCACAGAAGGAAATTTCACCCATCAAGGTGGGGTTATGACATTACAATCTAGACTTTGAAGGAGGAGAATTTTCTTTTTAGGTTTGCACAACATCTTGGTGATTTTTGTTCATTTGGTTGGGGTGGCACGTATGTTTTTAGTCTTATTTAGGATTGCAAGTGAGCCCCCTCCTCTATACCCTTCTAGTTCAGGGAGGCTCACATATGCTTGGATTGTCTCAATCATTGGATATAAGGGTTATGCTTGTGTCTGTGTCTCTCCTCTGACGGGATTTTTATTTTTCTATTTGATTTCTCTTTGATTTTGAGAAGGTCTCTTATGTTGGGTGGTATCATAGACAATATAGGGCTTGAAAATATTCAACACACGGTCTATGTAGATTTTAACCTTGTACAATTAACTAATGCAAAAAAATTCTTAATAAAAAAGAACAAATACAATGACACACACACACACACATTACATAGATATTTTTACCTTGGAAACCCAAACCGAGAAAACCAAAAACTTGTTTAGAGTTGCACCTCTAATCTTCTATTCATCATATTCATTGTTTACAATAAAATATACATATAGGATCCTGTGGCACCCAAACCCCTAATTCATTGACCCAGATCAGTCAACAACCCTAATTCCTTAACCAAAATTAGAAAACCATCGGAAAAAACCATGTATCAAAAAAACGCCAAAAAAAGACACAAAAAACCATAAAAAAAGAACCAAATTTTTTTCTTGGGGGTTAAGCACCCCCTAGACCCCCTTTGATCCCATATCAATGTACATTATGTGGGACCAGTTTTGCAAAGAATACAACACATACCCAACAATCTCCTAGGGTTGGAAGGTGATTCCTTTGTCCCTTTTCAACTCAGGGAGGTTCACATTTAACTGGATTCTTTCAAGCTCCGACTATAGGGTTTATGCTCATGTTCTTTTCTCTCCTTTAGGTGGAAGTTTGTTTTTTCTATTTGGTTTGTCTTTGAGCTTGAAAAGTTCTTTTTTGTTGGGTGGTTGTAGAGAAAGTATTGAGTCTAGGATGAATCTCTACTAGGTCTCCATGGAATTGAAGGTGAAGCAAAGAATCTAGATAGAGGGTAGCACAAAGAATTTAAAAGTGATTTGGAGATTTCATTGCAACAGATTTTTGATGTATTATAAAGAGGTGCATGAGGTCATGCATGTTCTAAATAATCACGAGGAGTTTATATAGGGTAATGGAACTTCAATTTTCCTATCTATAGCAAAAATTCATGAGAATGAACACTAAGTTACTACTCATATATCAACGATCATGGGCATACTTGTTCAATAGAAGTGTCAGATAGTTGTCCTGGAGGCATAATGAAACATGCTTATGAACATGGTTATCAATTTGAGTAAGGGAGATCAAATTGATGATTAAAATCATGTACAATTAGTCAATTCCAATTATGAGTGCTTGAAGGAAGAAGAAACAATGCACTAGGTAGCTTAAAACATTGAAATTGTAAAGCTGAACTTAGACCCAATGAATGCAACAAGTGAAGAAGTAGCCAATAGTCATTTTTTTTTGTTAATTTTTATGCTTTATAAATTCATTATGATATTAGATTTATTTTTCAAAATATATACCACAAAGAAACATTGACAAATTTTCCTAAACATCAAGACAAATTTTGTTATAAGTTAGTAGTCAATATTTTTCCTAAATATCAAGACAAATTTTGTTATAGGCTAGTAGTCAATACTGCTTTTTGTTTTTGTTTAAAAAATCTAAAACAAAATTTTGATGTAATTTCTTTATGAGCTTTGCTACATTTTTTATTAATATAAAATATCCTAGGTATGGTTAAGAAAATAATGATAAATAAGTCAAGGCACAAATTTTAATTTTAATAATAATAATAATAAAAGTTGAATTTTATCATTTCAAAATATAGAAGATAATGATATTTCATAAGAGTGAATAACAATGAATAAGTTTAATCAACAAATTTTAGTAATAAGAATAATAGTTTAAGTCTATCATTTTAAAATTGGTTCAATATTTTTTATCTTTTAGTAATAATGAGTAATTTTTCATTGTAATACAAATATATCAAAATAAGTCCATAACCTAAGTTAAAAACTATCAGGTCCAAGTTTGGATGATAACTACTTATCAAAATTCTAAAAGTGTTAAAATGACATGTGTATTGCCTGACAAATAGACCCAAAATTAATAAAAAAAAACTACAACAAATTCCATGCGGAGAGAAAATTGGAGTGTGGACCCATGAAGGATGCCCTTTGTAACCTAAAACTCTTTGGCAGAATTTTCCTCTTACTTTACCACGTAGGGGAAAAACATTTGGCATGTTTTTTTTTTTTTTCAAGTGTCGACAAGTCCCTTTTTTCCTTGGTTTCGAGGATGTCATGCATGGCCAAGTCCTCAATCATACTAGAATCCTTAGAGTGTGACTTAACTGCCTCTAGAGGGAGGTTTGAAAAACTAATCAATCTATCAACTGAAGCAACAACTGACCTCAACTTCACGTCTAACTCTTGAAATTTGTGATCTTAGACATGTAGGAGGGATCTTGCCTCTCTCTCCATTTCCTTTAAAGTTCAAATATGAACTGACATCTACCATGTGTCAACCCCTTTCCCGTGCCTTAACCAAAAGAACCTTCTTCCACATCTCATGCCAACAACTCAACTATAGAATCAACATAATTATCTTCATCTAAACGTCTAATCTCCCCTTCTCACAATGCCACATTTACATCTTGACTTGAGTTAGTTCATATGACTTTGACATTAAATCATGATATATGTTGCAAGAATGCAAATCAAACATGTAAACAAATCCACCCTACTTAACCACCCTTTCCTACTTGCCTCCCTTTCCAAGATCTAGTTCTTAACCAAAGTCTTGATCTCCTATCCTTGCAATTCTAGAGCCAAACACTAGGAGGAGTGCAAAGACTATCTTGCAAAATCCTCCAGGAAAGAGAATTAAACCACATGGAAGAGTAAATAAAGAATGGGGATGTTTCATATTCCAATTTGTCACCACCCAATGGCATCGAACTTTGGATGCAATGAAAGGCTTTAAATGCACAACATTTCCATCTTACATGTGGAAACAACTATGCATGGCCATTGCAATATTTAATAACTTAAATATCATGGAAGGGACATCAAATCTGATATGAATTCAAATCTCTTTTACACCAAGATATGAAGAAAAACGTGAGAGATGAGAGCACTTCTCTCAACCTAAATAATCATATAAAGCAATATGGGTTAGCTTCTGATTTGGTGTAGAGTGGTTAACCTACTCTAATTACGCATGATGATTATCCTCCTCTATCGACTTTTAACTTCACAAAAAAGTTCATTAGGTGTGAACATGGTTTTTCATTGGTATATATTATTAGGTCAAAATGGAAATTTCTCGATAGAGTACAATGGATAAGTGAGATAAGGCTTTGGCGGTGTATGGACATGAATTGTGAACCACCCATACATGAATTGTGATTCAATCCATAATATTACATGTCACCTAGTTTATAATTTTGTTGAATTGACATTAATCCATTCCATGTAATATGTCCAATCAAATCCAATTTCCACATGACAAAACTTTTGGCTAAAGTAATTTGTCTTTATTATCTTTTCCCCAAAACATAAACATCAAGTTTGACTTGAAAAACTATAAATTTAATGATTTGTGGATACCTTTCTAGGTTAAAATATCACCGACAATTCATATGATGGGGGAAGACTTGTGATTTGAAGGGGCAAACATGAAAACCAATAGACCACAACTTTCTTTAAATTCAACTTGTACTTTCACCCTCTATTTTTCATATGGTTTAAAATAGGAAAAATAAATAACTCAAACCACTAATAATATATTAAAAATAATATTTTTAAATAATACGCTACACATGTCAAAATAACTAAAGATATTGTTCTCTCAATATTTTATCATGTAAAATAATCGCTCTTATGCATACAAGATGCATAGTATGCATGTTTCATATAATTTTTAATTTAATAAAACAAATCCAAAAATTCATGCACTCCTTGTTAATTTCTTTTAATTTATTATCACTCCTCCTTTAAGTTGTTGACTTATAATGTTTTTTTATCAAATTTATTATATTTACTTTGATTAACATATAAGAAAAAATGAAACAATTAAAAACGTTATGCATCTTTATAATTATATGCTTATATTTTAAAATCATGTTATATAGCATTAAGATATAAAAAAAATCCGATTATTAAAATGTGCTAGGAGATTAAGACAAAGAATAAAGCATATTACTAAAGGGGAACGGGTTGTTGAAACGAAATATGCTTTTAAGAAAGCAAATATAATTTGAACATGGTCAAGATATTTAAACATTCTTTGATTATTATATTATTATAGTAAAATTGAATACTTAAGCCCATACGAATTAGGTTGGAATATATATTATGGTTTTGGATGTTTACACACAATTTGAACATGGTCAAGCTATTCAAATTTATTAAATTATATGGAAAAATTGAATATTTCCTAAAAGTGAGGTTGAATAAACACTATGGCAGTATTTATATATTGATGAATAAAAAATAATTAAAATAATAGTATATGTTTCAAAATAGAATTGGGAAAAAAATTGAAAACTAAAAAAATATAAATTTATATATTTTCATTTTCAGTTTTTCTTTATTTTTTAAATGAAGGTGTAAATAGAGAGATTACTAAATCTTATTTAAAGGATTCAAGCTTGACACCTATTACCGTAGAATTAACTAAATACTCGAGGACAAATTAAACTAATTCATAAATTATAATTAAATATTTAAAATTTATATAGAAAGAACACACAAAATTTGAATAATTAGTTTATAAAAATTGCTTAAATATTTATGAAAACTAGTAAAAGGTTTTAAATTGGAAAAATGTTTTAAAGTTGAAAATCAAATGAATGGAGTGAGATATTTTTCACAATATAAAGATTTGTTGAGTTGGAAATTATTAAAGAGTAGTTTAATCTTGAGCCAATAAACCTTTTTAGGTATATAGAATTATAGTATTGTTTGATGGGTTATTTTGTAATATTTACTCTTTGTATGTTTTTTTTCATGTTTCTCTATCATAATGGTTTATTATACTTTATTGGGTTGGATCTTCATTATTATTATATTATCATTTTAAATTTATTTTAATTTTGGTTTATTAAATATTTGGAGGATTAAATAAATAAGTACAAAATTTTAAAATTTTAAAATATTTCTAAGTAATATAGATTTGTAGAAGTGAGGTAAAAAAATTGGACACCAAATTGGTGTATGAGACCTTCTCCACCCAACGAAGAAGGTATACATACCCTACCCCCTATGGATTTGAACTTGTGACCTTTTAAGAGGAAACACATGTTTTTAACCATTAGGTCCACTAAAGATGTATATACAAATATGTGTGTGAGAGATTATTATTTAGTTCACATTAAATATATTCATAAAGAGATTTAAATATATTTTATTTATTTATTTATTTTAATTTTCAGAAGTAAAAGTTGATTTGAGAGATAAAGTCAATCCATAATAATAATTGTTACATCTTTTATCTCTTCTTTTCAATATGAGCACTCAACCACCTATTCCAAAAGAGAAGAGAGAGATGCCAAAATCCAAATAGAGTTAGAAACATTAGAAAAAAGGAGTGAAAAAAGAGGCGTAAAACACCAAATCGAGCTAGAGGCAATGGTTGATAAAAAAATTAAAGATACCGTTCAAACTCAAATAGATGATAGATTCTTAGGGTTCAAGAGTGAATTGTAGACAATGAAGGATAGAATTCAAGAAATGGAAAAACATAAACAATCAACCCAAGAAGGAGGGGTTGAAGAAAATCACAACTTGAGAGATAGGATTAAAGAGCTAGAAGAAAAACTAACCAACAATTTGACCCTCAGTAATATGGAAAACCAATTGGATATCAAACCCATCAAAGAGGAAATGAATAAGCTAATTGAATTGGACCATGAGCGTAACAAAAGAGCCTTGAACCTCATAATTTTTGGTATAAAAGAACAACAAGAGGAGGATACGCTAGCAATAGTAAAAAAAGAATTAAAAAATAAATCACAAATTGATACAACTTACCTCATAGAAGCAAAGAGGCTAGGAAAAATAATTGATCACAAAGATAGGTTGATCCGTGTCAAAGTAAGTTGTAATGACCATTAATATAGCATACTTAGTAAATCTCCGAGCTTAAAAGGGTCAGGAATATTTATAAACGAAGACCTCATTCCCGAAGACTAAGTTGAATTAAGGAAGGAAGTTCAAAAGGTAAAAGAAGCCAGAAAAGAAGGAAAATGGACAATAATTAGAAATCAAAAAGCTATTGTTAGGGATAGAGACCAAAAGGATAATAATAAATAGGAATTTGGGACACTTGGGATCCTTTTTTGGAATTGTCGTGGCTTTCCATGGCACAAAGGTCCTATGATAAGTTGGATCTCGAGTGATATTGATATTATCTGTCTAGCTTAAACTTGGGAGCATGACGAGTCTAAGGTCCCTAACATGGAAGGATTTGTCTTCTAGTCGACATGGAACAAAAAATCCCACCATAGAGGGATAGGAGGCATAGCTTGTTATATTAGAAAAAACATTTCTCCTCACATTCAACTTCATAAAATTGACCCTCTTAATCAATACATTTGGATAGAAATTTCAGACACCAATGCTAAGAAGATGTATATAGAAATTTTTTATTTTGCACCTATTAATTCTACTTTTTATAAGAAAAATAACCTAGATAAAAATTGTCCCTATAATAGTTTAGAACAAGATATTTATAATTTGAAAAATGAAGGTAATATCCTCTTGCTAGGAGACTTTAATGCTAGGACTGCAACTAAACAAGCTACTCTTTTAAGTGATGACTCCAACCATAATCCTTTATGGCTAGATGAGGATTTTGTTTTATCTAATAGCAACAAAAGAAGCTCTGAAGACCTAATTGAGAATTTGTTTAGTACTGAGTTGGTCAAGCTCTGCAGCTCTCAAGACCTAATAATTTGCAATGGAGTAATGAAGTGGCCAAAATCCAACCAAATGACTTGTATTCATGGGCTAGGTAGTAGTGTTGTAGATTATGTGATATCTGGTATCCCCATTTCCAACCAAATAACAACTTTTGACCTTTTAAATGACCATGAGCTTGACTCATATCATAAACCTTTAACCCTAACTCTAAAATTCTCCATGCATAGGAGCACCATTGAAGAGAATTCTGATAATCAAAGGAATTTGCGCTTTGACAAAAGTAAAGTTGACATTTTCTTATAGGATTTAAATAGTAAATTAAACCTCCTAATTTATAAGGACAACATTGAAGAACTCTATCATAATTTTACAACTACCCTTTCCACTTCTATTAACAAGTTCTCTTTCGAGGTGTCCCATAAAAAGAATAATAGAACAACCAACCCTTGGTATGATAAAGAATGTAAAATTGCTAGGAAATCCATTAGGGATGCTTCTAATGAGCCCTTAAAACTCGATAAGATCAATACGTACAAATCCCTAATTAAAAGGAAAAAAAGATACTATATCAATAAAAGGTAAGAGCAACTTTCACAACTATACAAGTTGGATCCTAAGAAGTTCTGGAGCCAAATTCTAAAACGCAATACTAAAGAAAATAATAGGATTCCTTTAATGGACTGGAATTCCTACCTTAAAAATCTTTACGAGTTCCCTAATGCCATGGACACCATTCCTATTGTCCCTACAAAGGAAGAAGTTTTTTTCTTTAGATGACATAGAGTTCAGGGTTAAGCGGATCGAAAATGGGAAAGCTAAGGACATTGAAGGCTACCAAGCTTAAACTTTTAAAATCGGAGGGCCAATCCTTATCCCTCACATACACAAGATCTTCAACTTAGCAATCAAGAAGGGCTTCCCTAAACCCTGGATGCAAAGCCTCATTGTTCCTATTTTTAAAAATGGCGATAAAAACATTCCCTCTAATTATAGGACCATTATGATTAGCCCGATTTTAGCCAAGCTTTATGGAATTGTTTCGGAAAAGAAGATTAGCATTTGGCTAGAAATTCACGGTAAAAGAGCTAAAGGCCAGGTCGAGTTTAGGAGATATCATTCAACTGTGGACCATCTTGTTACCTTTAGGATCATTGTAGAGGAGTTCCACAATACTAAAACCAATCTTTTTTGTTGTTTTGTTGACTTTAGAAAATCTTTTGACATGGTTCCTAGGAAAAACCTTTGGAATAGGTTGGAAGAGATAAAAGTGCCTCTCGAGTTGAGGGATGCTACAATAAGGGTGTATGAGAAAGTTATTTCTAAGTTTAAAAACACCGAGGGCTGGTCAAAAGAGATTAACTGCAATATCGGAGTCAAACAAGGTTGTCCCTTGTCCCTACCCTTTTTGGCATATAGATTGATAAGTTAGAAGAATGCTTGGAAAAAGCAAGTTGTGTCGGTCCTACTTTCACTGGTATAGTCATCAATCTTCTTCTTTATATCGATGATATCATTCTTATGGAAAGGAGTCCCCATGATCTTGAAAACCAATTAAGAATCCTCAAGGACTTTTGCTCCAATATGGGTATGACTGTTAATACTGATAAGACTAAGGTCATGATTATTAAATCCAATAAGATCCCTTATGATACCTTTTTATATGAAAACAACAACTTGGAGGAAGTGACTTCATACAAATATCTTGGAATTGATATTCACCACAAACTCAATTGGAATTATAGCATTGAGAAAAGGATTATTGGGGGATGGAAAGCTTATTATGGGCTTGAAAACAATTGTAAATCAACTCATCTTTGGAGTTGGGATAAGAAGAAACTCCTATTTGAGACTCTTGTTACACCTGTTATTGTTTATGGATGTGAAGTCTGGGGCTATAGTATCTCTCGTGAATCCTGGAGAAAGATAGAGCAAATACAAAAGAATT
>CBVK0100240123.1:0-13652 GCA_900067695.1 Picea abies | reverse complement strand
AAAAAGGATTAGATTGTTCTATTACTAATTCACCCCCCCTCTCAGTAATCTAACAAAATCACCTTCCAAGAATCTTCCTAAAGAGACCTTCAGTGACTTTGAAAAGCACACTAGAGGCATTGATTCCAAGCTCATGAGGAAAATGGGCTATTATGGACAAGGGATAGGCAAGGAAGGCCAAGAGATTCTAATCCTCATTGTAGCTCAATAAAGGCCCAAGCATAAAGGCCTAGGGTTTAGTGGATAAGAAGCAACACAAGTTCAACTCAAACCACCTCCATCAAGGCAAGATGAACTAAAAAACAAGCTATTCCTATGGAGGAAAAGGTAGTTGGAAAAGGAGTGTGTAGCGAACCACTCAAATATGCTTGTAGAGGCTTGGAAGAGGGCAACAAAGAGACGATTCTACCATCCAAATCCACTCCAAATATCAAGAGACCAAGAAACCAAGTTTGCTAGCATCACCATAAACCCAAAAGGTATGACATAGTATCTTTGATTTGTTTATGTTGAAAGAAAAGAGGCCATAAGGATAAAAATTGTTGGAATTCTAGAAGGCCAAGCAACCCATGCAGAAACTATTTCTAGTATTGTATATTGATTGGACATTAGGAGACCAAATCTAGTATTGTATATTGATTGGACATTAGGAGACCAAATGTTGGATTCTTCACCCTAAACTCCATCCTAAGAACCAAGCAACCAAGAAGAATTCTTGGAGAGTCCATGTCAAGGGGAAAGAGGAGTTGCTTGCACTTGTAGTGTAAGGAGCAACAGTTGTCCAACAACCTGTTGTAGTAGTGAATGTCACCTCTAGCCATGAGATGTACAATAGGATTATGCCGAAGGCAACCCCTATTCATCTTTTATCTTCCATCTTGCAATAGAGGCACTCTTTCTTGGAGATTTTCCAGAGGATGCTTCAAGGCAAAGAAGAAGAAGATCGAAGGGACTTGAAGCTTTTAGGGACCAAAAGCTTGCAAAATGGCCCGAGGTTTGATCCAAATTGGATCCTCACCAAAATATTTTTGTAAACTTTATAATAAGCATTTAATTGTTTTTGGAAAAGTTGACAAAATGTTCAAAAATTCCCCTGGAATTTGAACGAACCATTGTGATGGTTGGCCTTCTAAGGGAGCCCATTAAAAATGAAGGTTGTGATAAAGAAGGGAATTCAATGGGGGAGTGATGAGGAGGAAATGAAGAAGGGTAGTGAAAGAGATGAGAGCTCAAATAAGAATTATGCTTGATGATCGAAGGAGAATAAAACATCGAGTTTGTCCCACGATAAGTGAAGATTGTTGTTGAGTCATGGTCATTTGCAAATTTTGTGCCAAGTTGTAGCATGCAGTTTGAACTCAACATTGATAGAGAAAGTAAAAATAAGCCTTGAGCACAAATATGAACAGGGGTACCCATTCAATCCTTGAGAGGATCTGCGTTGACGAAAAGAACATACCATAGGCCCACCATTTACAGATCAATAACCTTTTTGAAGAATTTATAGGAAATGGGTTTCGTCTCAATCAATTTTAAACAACAACATAAATAATAATAATTTTATTAAAGATAATCGTATTTTTTGGAAACAAATATTTTAATATAAATTTAAATTATCTACATTTATGAGAAGAGAATTAGGCTTGGATTAGGAATAATAAACTCAATAAATAAATAATATCAAAGTTATTTAAAAATAAATAACTTGTTGAAACACAACTTTGCATGGAAAATGATGGAAGCATAGTATTATAATAATAACTTGTTGCACCGCTAATAAGAGAGATTTTTGTCATAAACAAACAAGTCGAGTTGCAGAGCAGCAAGTCTCTGCCTTTAAGGCAGGGATTCCATTTCTTTTCGAGTACAAGGGCTTGCGGTATCGTGTAGGAAGATCTTGTTGGCTCGGGTTGTGTTCTGCCATCGATGAGAGTTGTAACCATGGAGTGGCCTATTTCATTTTGGGGTTCACCATGTGCCCCTTGAATGTAAGTGGTAGACTCCCCACAATAGAAAACACAACCATCCATGCAAAAGATAGATTCCAACAACAACATAATCTTTAAATGAAATTAAAGTCATACAACACATTTTAAAATATCTGTTGTATTGCAGATTTTAAAATTACATAGATTTGAAGAAAATATATGTTTACCACTATCACTTAAACGTGAATAGTTTCCTCTACCATCATGCAACTGATATTACCACAAAATATAATCGACTGTAGTGGGGTATCAACATGAGAAAAGAAACTCTCAAATCTTTAAAGAACGTGCATTTAACTAAGAATCAACACGATATTCAACGTAATCAATGCATTGATATATATTTTTTATTACCAAAGAAAAGATAAATGCATATGACATTATTTTATTTTAACATTTCAGGGTGCAACATTTTCACACATAGAATGATTAAATGTGTTTACATGAATGTCTCAACCACATTAAAGATAATGAATTGATGGCATAAAACACTCAGAGTTGTTGCCTAGACATCGAGGGATAACATATCAACATGTGTTTAATGAAAAAAAAAAAAAACTCAAAACACGTTCTTGGAAAGTGGACACATGACATACATGAAGATGATCCCTTTCACCATGGTTGTGGGATAGGGGTTGTAAAAACAATGTCTAAAGTTCAAAGCCAGGGGTGACTTTACTGTTGGACAAGAAAGTGTTGTATGTTGGAGAAGGAGACGTTGTAAGAGAAATATCACAAGTTCAAAGCTTTGGGTAACCATCTCCTTCTACCGTTGGATAATCGTTGCCCCATGTAAAGTCAAGCTCATCGTGGATAGTTTCAGTCTCCTAAAGCAGTAATTTTAGGTATTGGAGGTTCACAGTATAGAATTGTTACCTGCAATGACTCATACTAATCACTGAAAAGTAAAACAATACATAGATATGGTGAAATCTTATGACTTGAGTGCAAAATTATAGATAGATATGGTGAAATCTTGTGACTCGAGTGAAAAATGATAGATAGATATGGTGAAATCTTGTGAACTGTCAAAAAATTTGTGTTTCTGCAATTATTTTTCTTGCTTGACAAAGTATACATTATCATAAAACTGAAACAATACTTTTAATATGAAATGATAGACTTAGCAACTCACATCGTTCCAATCCTGATAACAATATTTGAGTAGGCCAAGTTCTAGGATTACATGTAACTCTTCTCACAATGGTTTAGGTGGTTACCACGAGCCTCCCTATATTGAATGTATAATGAACATTCTTTTAGATTAAATTAATTTTAATATGATCAGTTATTAGCTTTTTGCAATGATCATCCCTAAATCTTCTTCTTCTTCTGTTTTAGTTGTGTGGTTTGAAGAAATCCATTGTTTCTTCCACTACTGGCCATCCCATGCATCCAATGGGTACCTTTTTCATTTCTCGGATGAAAGATAAATAGTGGCACAAGATCACATATCCCAATCTTACCAGAACTGGCATTACTACCCACCCAAAAACTCCCATCATGGTTATATTCATATGAATTAAGTGAAAGATGTGTGTAAGTATAAACAGTTCTAAACAACAATTTGAAAAAACGAACCAGAGTACTGTAAAGACATAACATAAGAATATTAGCATTGAATGAAAAGGAGATTATGCCTCTACAAATCAAAACATAACTGAGGGAAGTCCAAGGATTTCCAAAACTAACAAAGAGTAGTAAATCACATGAAATGAGAGCAAATTGAAATATGTGGCACTGCCAATTTTATATGTCGGGCTAAAGAGAGGGAGGTGGATATCATCTACAGGAGGGATTTTTTTTTTAGATTACCAATGAGTTAAGTTTATGGTAGATTGAATTTAAATAGTGCCATCATATAGAAATAATCAAGTATCGCTGAAGCTCACATATATGTATTATCACATGAGTTGAATAATAATATTAGTGTATGTAGCTTAAAAACAATAAATTTGCATTCACATTTCAACTATTAGTCTCTTTTGAATTGCTTGATATATTTTTGATGATGCAACACCAGGTAATATAAAGAAATTTGAATAGCCATTAAGCCTATTTTCAGGTCTTTCATTTAGCAAATATTGGGCATTCATGGAAAATCATTTTCCAGATAATTAATTCATGAAATATCATTTTCCAGCTAATTAATTCAACCACTGGTATTGGTATTGTAGCAGGTATGGGTGGCAAATTTTCTTACTGTAATTGAGAGGGGCGAATGCACCTAAACAAACATAGAAATTAAAACATGTTATCAACTTTTCATTCTTTTTCTCATGGAATTAACATCCACATAATTCTTTCTTTGTATATGATTGTATATATGATTGAAACAAAATTCTTGAAAGACCTATTAATTTGTCAATTATGCAGGAAACAAATAATATCTATTCATGCAATATTACAACTTAAACAGTAAATTCATGCAAATTAAAGCTTAGATAGTAAATTCAGAATTTTTGGCTCACCACAAAAACAAATCCCTTGCTGCTTGAGGATGGCCTAAGGGCCAACGACCCATACAGATGATCAGATAGTGAGAAACCCATGCAGAAGGTCAGATAGATGATACATTTCCTAAGACCTATGTTTGAACTTGCAACATGTTCTTACCCACCCACCTACATGTATGTTGTCCCACTACCAAATACCAAAAGAGATGGATATCACTAGTATCATCAAGAGAAAGAAATTCCAAGCAGAGGCTATTAATGGCAAGAGAAATACTTTCCAAGTAGAGGCTAGTACTGGCAAGAGAAACCACAAGAGTATCAAAGGGTAGCAAAGGGCATGCACATCCCATGACATTTATAACATCGGCGTGGATGAGGTCATGGAAAGAGTATCAAAGGGAAACGGGGATGAGGTTGTGGAAAGAGTATCAAAGGGCATGCAGAAACCCCCGAGAAGCCATTGCCACGTTGAATTGATGAAATTTAGATACATAAGATTAGATTTATATTGAATGATCTAGCATTTAATGTTGGAGATTAATGCTTAACTTGAAGCCAACATTAATCCACCTTGTTGCAATATATACTCTATATATACTTCATTTCCTAAGTTTAGTTGTTGTTTTTGTTGAAATGAGGCCAAATAAGCCTCAAAGTTACTGATTCATTAAAAAATAGTGTTGTACCTATTTGATAAGCTGAGAAGAAATGTTAGATATAATATGACAATTAAACTTAGGTTATATTGAAAATAAATGCATGAAATTGAGTGCAAAACTAATAAAAAGACGTGAACCGATTACAATAGTCCCTGCTGCCTTTAGGCAGGGACTAATAAGAACCCATGTGGTAAAACATATATTGTAGCTTGAATCACGCTTGAAGTGATCTGAGTAAAGGGATTGTCAAAAAATGAAATCCCCTACACGAAACATGCATACATTATAGCTTGAAGAGATATGGTATAGGGGGAATTTATGGCCAAAAACCAATTAAAACAATGAGAAGTAGGAAACTTTTCAAATCTAAAAGAATCCCACCTCTTGAATTGGGGATTCATGGCACCAACAGTATAAGCATAAGGTTCTTCCATGGGAATTTTTGAACATTTTCCCAAATTTTCCAAAAACAATTAAAATGCTTATTATGAAGTTTACAAAGAGATTTTGGCGAGTATCCAATTTGGATCAAATCTCCCTATTTAGCATTCAATTAGGAAAAATACACAACAAGGAAGAGTGAATGGATCAGTAGAATCACCATTAAAGTGGCCTCTTAGAGATTTTAAACGAGATGGGTTTCATTTCAATCAATTCTGAACAACGACATAACAATATAATAATTTTATTAAAAAACAATCATAATTTTTAAGGGCGTTGGCTAAATGTTCTACCTTTTGGGTTTTTTGGCCGGAATCTGACGATGTGAATTTGGAAAAAATCCTTATTTTATGTTGTTTAAATTGCATTTATGAATGCATAAATGGATTCAGCGTGTTGGGGCACTCTGATTATACAAACTTAGCCACTCAAATCTGCAAATCCAGCCATTCATCACCAAATTTCAAGCAAAATCAAATGGAAAAAGTTGTCGAAAAACAACCAAAAGGTAGAACGTTTAGACTACTGCTTTTTTAAGAGGAAATATTTAATATGAACACAAATTGTCTACATTTATAAGAAGGGAATTATGAAATAGCTTAAATCTGAGGGAAACCTACTTATTGAATCAGCTAAACCAAAGCACTAACCACGACACGAGATCACCAAAGACTTAAAATCTGCATAAGACAATACCCACCCAAGGCTTCAATAAATTAAAACCACAAGATATAAGGTATTGTCCAACAGTTAAATAAATGCAAGGAACCCTTACTCAATGAGGAAAGATACACAACAAATAAGAGTAAATGGATTAGTAGATGCACCAAATCCAAGGATTCAAAATGAGACAGAATATATGGACAAGGAAAATTATTAGAAAGAAGAACAAAAACACCAATTCATAGATGAGAACCCAGAATATTCAACCCTTTTTTATTTGGAGGGTATCCAATTCTACTAATGCAATAAGGAGATGATAATTTATTTTGAGGATTATGAGTAACAATAGTAGAAAATCCATGTTTCTTTTCTTTGGTTTCAACATACATTTGAAACCACATACAACTCCAGAAAGCGACCTCGAGAAGCGCACCTCAAGATTCCATTGACAGAGCCTAGGTTTCCTGCACTAGCCACCATGGCCTCGGGCTTAGGGGATCCCTCCCAACCCCCACCACCGCTTGATCTTGCAGTGTTTCAGACACTGATCTCCTATTCAAAATCTTCCAAGGGTGCCCCTACCTCCAGATTCGTCAAAAGACTGGAAGCAATCCCAAAAGTGTCGGTCCACTCCCCCTCTTCGAGACCATTTTCTCTCTGACTGGCCAAAAATGGTTTAATAGGGAAATTAATAGAACTTTGGCCGTCCCCCAAAGCTATATCTTTATGGCTAGAGTAGAACGGGAAGAAAACAATCAAAGGATAACTTTCTACAACTTTTTGTGGAAAGGGTTTCTACGTTTTTCTTTTTGAAAATAAAGTAGATCGAGACTTGATCTTCAAAAATGGCCCTTATTTCATGGGAACCAGAGGGATGTATTTGAACAAATGGACTCCAGACTTCATTCCAATCCCCTTTGTTGTTCCAGTATGGGTTAGGCTCCCCTTCTTACCCCTACACTGTTGGAATGACGAAAAAATAAAAAATATAGGCAACGCTCCGGGAAGGTTCATCGATCGAGTCGAACCACGAGATGGATTGTAGTCTTGTGAAAGGTTGTTTGTAGAAGTGGATCTGGAAAAAGGGCTTCCAGAAACAATACAAATCATCTTGGATGGTTGGTATTACATCCAAACGGTGGATTATGAACAACTCCCATTTTAGTGCAAATATTGTCATGAATATGGCCATTTCGCCAAAAACTACCCTAAGGCGACCCAAGAACATCTAGAAAACAAGGCTTCTGAGCAGTGGAAACAAGAAAAATGAAAAAAAGAGACGAATAGAGCATGAAACCCGCTACAGGAGAGAAAAATCAACTCCAGACCCCCCTCACCAAGTAAAGGGAAATCTACAATACAGATCGAAGATGAAGTTGAAAGAAACAAGAACAAGTTTGAACCCTTGGAAACCTTGGATATAGACTTGGTTAGATCAAAGGAAAACACAGAAGAATACACCCATGATCAATATGTGGTTCTTGAGATCCACCCAGAAGATCCAGACCCCCAACACCAAGTTATTCATCAAACACGGGACAAAGATAGTCAAGAAGAATCTGGAGAAGAAACAAATGTAGAAATCCCAAAGAACGTTCCAACCACGAAAGTAGGAAGGAGAACAAATAAAGAAAGAAGAGAGAAAGTGACTACCCAGGACAAAGATCTCGTAACCCAACCAACATTGGAAGAAATCCTCAGGAAAGAAGGGAAAAATGGAAAATCCCAACCAGCAAAGGGGAAGTCTCAGCCCATGAAGGGAGGGGCACCAAAGAACAATAGTAAATAATGAAGGTAGTCTCCTAGAATTGTAGAGGTTTAGGCTAGAGATAAAAAAAGGAATCCATGGGAAAGTTAATCCAAATAGAAAAGCCCCAAATCCTCTTAATTTAGGAGAAAAAACTCCAGGGCGAGGAGGCCCTAAGAGAAATGAAACAAATTTTGAATCCTTGTAGTAGAATGACGATGAATGTAAGAGGTGCCTCGGGAGGGATCTGTACAATGTGGAACACTCAAATCTTCAAGGAGGAACAAAGAGTGGACTCAACTCATTGGACGTTGGTAAAACTAAAGCACCTCCAAATAGGTATTATCTATCCTATCTGCAATGTTTATATGTCTAACAATTATTGGGAAAAGAGAGATTGTTGGGAAACGCTAATGAATTTAAAAGATTTGGATGCTCAGGAAAAGTGCATTATAGCCGGGGATTTCAATACTACTCTACACCAAGGGGAGAAAAAGGGTGGGTCCTTTGTAGATCAATTCAGGGAACATTTGGAGGATCTGATCTCGGAACTAGATCTTTTCAACATCCAGCCCTCCAAAGGAAAATATACCTGAAACACTAAAATGAAAGGGGTGGGCCATATAGCTGCTAGAATGGACCGCTTCCTTATCCACAACCCTCTCCTCTTCCTCCTGCTTACCATCTCCTCCCAAATTGTCCCTTGGGGAATCTCATACCACCGACCTATAGCTCTTACTTTTGCCAAGGCTGAAAACTTGGGCCCCATTCCTTTCATATTCAACCCTCTTTGGATAGATTCATCGGACTTCCTCCCCCTAATATCCTTGGCCTAGTCTACATGCGTGAATGGAACCCTTGTGTATATTTGGGAAAAAAAACTGAAAAAAACAAAGCAAGCTTTAAAGGACTGGGCAAAAGCTTCCCTCATAGGCACAAAGGAAGAAGTAAAGAGACACAAACAGAAATTAGAAGAGCTTCATGTTGAAATAGAAGACAAGGAACTCCACCACAAACACCTGGAGTAGGAGAAAAATCACTTCCAGAACTACTTAAGGGCACTACACAATGAAGAAAAGGAATGGATACTAAATTCAAGAGCCCTGTGGCTACAAGAAGGAGACAAAAATACATCCTTTTTCCATAAGCAAGCCAAATCTAGACAACATAAGAATTCAGTAGAGGAAATTAAAACAGCCTCAGGGGAGATAATTAACTCCTTTGACGAGATAAAAAAATAAGCCTCTTCTAATTTCAAAACTCTCTACACCCAGGATGGAGAAGATAATAAAGACTAGAGGCTGCAGTTCATGGCGTCAATCCCTCAATTGATAACGGACCAAGATAATTAGGCTTTGACAAAGACAGTCACTGAAGAGGAAGTTAGAGCAGTAGTATTCCACTTTGATCCAGATAAAGCACCTGGGTTGGATGAATTTACTCCTCACTTCTACAGACAATGTTGGGAAATCATTAGAAAGGATCTTCTCCGCATGATTATATATGTCCAATCGACATGCAATATAGGAGGAGCCACCAATACCTCCTTCCTTGCACTGATCCCCAAAGCCAAAAATGAAAACACTTTTGACCATTTTCGAACCATCTCCCTTTGCAATGTCTCCTACAAAATTCTCACCAAAATAACTGCCAAAAGGTTAAAACATATCCTCCCAAGGATTATCCTCCCAAACCAAGGGGACTTCAAGACTAAAAGACAAATCTGGGACAACATAATCCTGGTCCAGGAAGCAATCCATACCAGTGTAAAGAATAAAGAAAAAGGAATTATCATCAAAATTGATATGGAAAATGCCTTTGATAGAGTGAAGAATGAATTCCTCTATGAGGTGCTAAACAAATTCAGTTTCCAGAGCCCCTTTATCTCTTGGATCAAGGCTTGTATTGCATCCCCATGGATAGCGCCATTGATTAACGACCACCCAAGTACGTTCTTCCAAGCCTCAAGAGGTCTTAGATGAGGGTGCCCTCTCTCTCCGTTGTTGTATGTAATCATGGTAGAAAATTTAAATAGAATACTAGAGCAAGAAAGGAAAACTAGAATATCCTGGGCTTGAAAATTGTTAGGGGAGTTAGAAGGATAAACAACTCTCAATTCGTTGATGACACTCTTCTCCTTGAGGGAGCCTCCCAAATAATGGCTCAAAGATTTAAACTAGTCCTAGACCAATATGAAAAAGCCTCGGGAGGGCTTATCAATAAACTTAAGAGCCAGATCTATGCATGGAACGTAAAAGCGGGAACAATGGCAAGAATAGTCCACATCCTCCAATTCCCCTTCACGATGGACTGGAAATACTTCAAGTATTTAGGTACGTCGATTAACATCAAAGCCCTCCCTGGAGAGGCATGGCAGGGGATCCTCCAAAAACTAAAATATCAATTTGAAATATGGAGAGCTACGTGGTTTAACCCAGCAGGCAGGGTTTTCCTAATAAAAGTAGTTCTCTCATCCTTCCCAATCTTCCAATTCTCAGCACTCTACACTCCAGTTGAAATCAAGAAAGAACTGGCCAAAATCACAAGAAAATTTCTTTGGCAAGGAGGCAAGGATAACGAAAAAAAATCAATATGGTTAATTGGGCTATTACTTGTGCCCCTAAAGAAAATGGGGGTTTGGGAATAAGATATCCAGAAAAGATAAAATTAGCTCTCGGAGCAAAGGTAATCTGGCGTGTAATCACAAGTGGAAAAATATGGTGGAAAAAAA
This sequence comes from Picea abies, assembly GCA_900067695.1. Classification (NCBI taxonomy): domain Eukaryota; kingdom Viridiplantae; phylum Streptophyta; class Pinopsida; order Pinales; family Pinaceae; genus Picea; species Picea abies. The sequence goes on along the minus strand of CBVK0100240123.1, from coordinate 2,967 downwards.
AACTCTGCAACAAGTACCTGAATAAAAACAGAAAAAGAGGCATGTAAGAAGTAGACCTCAGACAAGCAAGCTCACCCATCTGGAAGCTTATTCAGGCGTCAGTTCCGTTAATACAATCCTGCCTCAATTAGAACCCGGGAAATGGAAAAGAAATCAATATTTGGGAGGACAATTATTCAAAGAGAGGGATCCTCTCAAATATCCCCTCACTGAATCAATTCAAGCTTTGGTTGTCCTCTGAAGGAAGATCCACTCTCTATGATATATCAAACTGTAATTTGAACGGTAATTGGGAAATTTGGAATCTGGGTGAGGTACCTCCCTTCCTGAGAGAAGAAGCTAAACAGTTCCTTCTAGCAATCTCCGGAACCGCCCCAGTCCGCCTTAGTCAAAAGGACGACAGAAGCTGGGGAAAAGAGGGTTATACAGTGAAATCGGGATACAAGCAGCTCCTAGAAGGTTGTGATATCCCAACCAAATCATCCATCTAGAAAGATATATGGAAACCAAACAACCTTCCAAAAATAAACATCTTCTATTGGAAACTGGCTCATAATAAACTCCTAACAGGGGAGAATTTGAAAAAAAGAGGCTTTCTGGGCCCGTTTAGGTGTGCTCTGTGTGCTAATAGCCTGGAAAGTACTGACCACCTGTATCTATATTGCAATTTCACCATACAGGTGATGAACAATGCATATCTCGAATTGGTCCCCCAAATTTCCAGGACAACAAGTAGTAGAAGCCTGATAGGAAAATGGGAGAAACATTACAAAGGATCACTCCAGGGGAAATCAAATCTTAGTCGAGCATGCAAGTAATCGATAAAATTTGTCTGTTGGCAAATTTGGTTGGCAAGAAATAAAAGGATTTTCAAAGAAAAAACAATTCCCCCCCCCTAGTTGTCGCGTTAAATGCCATCGGTCAACTAAGTGAATTCTTGTCGACCAAGAAACCAATCACCCATGCAGGGGTTCCGATGAGAATAGAATAAGAAGCATGGCTAAACAAACTAAACCTTCAAGAAGTCCCACCCTTATGCAGACCAAAAAATATTTCATGCTGGCAGCTTCAATACACTAAAGAGTTCACAAATTGGTTAAATACTCAAATAAGTAATGTACTATGTTTTGATGGTGCTTCTAAAGGGAATCTAGGGGAGGCATGTGCGGGAGGGGTTATGTTTGGCCCTATATGACAAAGGATGATTACTTATTCATGGAATCTAGGAACTACCACAAACAATTCAGCAGAGGCATATGCACTTCTCAAAGGGACCCAAATAGCGAAGGAACGTCAAATTAACAAGTTGATCATAATAGGGGACTCCAAGACGATCATCAGGTACTTAATTAAAATAATAAACTCAAAGAACTCAACGCTCAAGAGAATCATCGATAGAACCAGGGACACAATCTCATGCATGCACCCTTGCTTCTACCATGTTCGTCGAGTCAACAATTGGAGAGTAGATGAATAGGCTAGCAAAGCCATAGGTAAAGGCACATGGCACTTGGAAATTCAGGGTAGGTATATGTTACTAGCCCCCCCCAACCATGCCAATTCCCCATCATACACGTTGAGAACCACTCAACAACCAAGCACACATGACTCTCCAGTGCAGCAACTGGTCAGGACGAACTCCCAAAAAATCTGGGAGATCAGTGTACTTCGCCAAATCCAAGAATGTGAGAAGTAGTACGTCATAGCAGGCAAACAAGGATTTTCAACGCAACAAAAGGTTCATCCCCCTTGGGACCCTACGCATGAGGTCACTTACACCTCGCTCCTCCTCCCCTCTCCTTATCCTTTCATTAATGGCACTCGCACTAACGGATTGGGAAATGATTGAGGTAAGGCTCCAAAGCACGCAGAAGATGGCATGACAACACACCTCGTCACAGGGGAGTCATCTAGCATGTTCAAGAACAGATGTCACATGGAAAATTCAGGGAGGTCAGAGTCCGATTCAATGTTTAGACACACATAGGAAGGCAAGCAACTCAGAAAGAAATACAGGAGATAAGAAGAACCTCGGAATTTCAAGCCAGGGTGCAGAACACAGAAATTGTCGGACAAGAACAGTCAAGGTGAAGCCCACTCATCAAGAGCGCGACGAGAGTATAGGTTGGAAAAAAGGACATAACAGGAACAACCCTAGTAGAGGAATTACACAGGGAGATAGAAAAAGGACGCAATTGGTATTGAATTATTTGAGCAATATCTCAGGCAGAATAAAAGCGGTCACAGAAAGCTCGATCAGAGCCCAAAAACACTCGCAAGGCCTTTGTCCAAGCAATAGCAGTGGAAGCGCAGTAGTATTTTACACCAAAATTCTCAAACAATTCACGTCATCCAACGAAATCGCTAGCATGGATCAGTGTCGAGGATAGGATGACCGAGAGGAGGAAATGGTGGACGACAATTTCCTCACCACCCAGCATCTGGCCATGCGCTTGGATTCACATAGCAGCACCCTAAATTTTACATTGGAAACCTTATCTCAACACTGAGCCCTGATCATCCAGCTCCAAGATGAGGTTGATTTCTTGAGAAGACAAGGGGAAAGGCTCGAGGAATTGCATGGAACCAGAGCCCAGAACGTACCAGGACAAAGCCGAAGTGAAGAGGGACAGAGCAGAGATGTCCTGATCCTCCCAAATTTGAATGTCACTCTGGACATGCCTCCAGAATAAGCACTAGCTCAAGCTCCAGAGGAAAAGAAGCAGTAAGATTCGCCAATAGTCCCAAATTTTTGTAACAATGGCTATGCCAAATCGCAGTTTCTAAGCAATAGCTAGACTAGTTAGTCTTTATTAAATAGTAGCAGTGGTTTTTGGGAACATGCCCATGTAGTAAGGTTTCAGATTTACTAGTTGTTGGGTCATTGATCTAGCACCCCATTTTTTGCAAATTAGCGACTCTGGTCATGCCTTTTTATATATAAAACATATTTCAGTTTCTGTAAAA